>APFE030817332.1:0-46841 GCA_000404065.3 Pinus taeda | reverse complement strand
CCAAATACCATATTTGTAAAAAAGGTATGGTAAAATAATACAAATATAAATAAATGAGATGTATGGTAAACAAATAAAACATTTTTTTATATTTACTCCATAAGTCAGCTTATATTTACGAACACTCAAAAAAATGCATTATATTTAGGTGAAACCTATGGGAAAAATACTATGCGACAAATACCATGGACTATATTGTTTTAATAACATGCAAAAAAACATTATTAACCCCTAATATTAGTATTAATAAAAATAAAAATGGCACATGGTATTGACCCATGGTATTCACCAAAATGGCACATGGTATTGACCCATGGTATTCACTTGGAATGTAGCCTATTTAAATGGGGGAATTAAACCAACATAGATCCATCTTTGCTCTGGATCTACTAACCCCCGAGAGGTATCAAATATCGTGATATGCAAACTAGCATAGAGTGTAAAAATATTTGATCCCTCTCGGGGCGTAAAAATGGATGTTGTAATTTAATGTAGGTTAAACATTTTAGCTTGGTTAAAATAAAAATCAACTATTAATTTTACAAATTACTAATAGTAATTTTTAAGCTCCAGGTTTATGATAACCCATTGTAATACTAAGATCTTACAAGATTTTATCATTGAATAAAATATTCGCCATGCCTGGTGAGAGATTCGCCAAAAAATTATATATACATATTATATTATTGATAAAATCGCCTTCCATTTTTCCTATATACCATCGAGATTCGCCTATTTATTATACTTATAAATTTAGTGGGGATTCTTAAAATTTTCCCTGGTGGTTATCTCCCTTGTTGAAGCAACGATTTTCAAGCCTTCTGTTGTACCTCTGAGATATATTAGGTTAGCTACCAATGCCAAAGCATCTAAAATAATTCTTTTACAATTTTTGGTTTTAGTTTTGGAAGACCAATGAATGAAGATATATGTAGAATTGAAATACTTAATCCTTTGAATAATATTAATATCTCAGCGAAGGGCTGCTATAAAGCTTTACACAATGGTATAGATCAAATAGTTGTGAGAAGAAGACAAAAAATAATATCATTATCATAGTTTCCAAACTGTAAAACAGAACAATCATAAGTATGAAAACCTTATAAACTATGCTCCAAAGATTCAGGGTAGAATAATTAAGATTACAAAAGATACTGATGATTTATTGATTAGAGGGGATTATCTAAACATACAGTTCATTAATCCATTCTCTTAATAGATGATCACTTCAGGAGTTTATAGGAATAAATTGGGACACAATTATTCCTACCTAGATATCTCTATATGTCATAAGCATATGAAGAAAAACATAATGATTGATAACTAGAAAAACTTACAGGATAACACAAACTGTGTTAAACCAAATTTAGAATCTTTTGCTTTGTATTAAGATTCCAGAAAGACTGAGTACATCAAGTGTCTAGAAAATCTTCCTTCAAAGGTGCAACCAGGTTCAAAGTAGAGTGAACAATCATGACTTAACAAGCAATGAACAATGAACCTTGAACCCATAACAACTCGAGAAGAGAGTTATTTATACAATAATGAATCTAAAAAAATATCCTAAAACTGAGGAAGATTTATTCTAGGAAAGGAAGGAACTTCATGCAAGAAGATAGGGGTAGCTATTGAACTCCTTCTTGTTGTCCCTTTTATTCAGGTTGTGTTGGCTTTGTTTTTTGATATTTTTCCCTTTAAGATACTTGATTGTTTGTATACTTTACACTGGTTGATTACTTCATTTGATCTTTCATTTGATACTCTTTAAACTCTGTGAATATCCTCTAACCTTGCTGAGTAACCTTTACTGTGTTCCCTTTTACCTTTATTGTGCATTTCAGGTTTTTATTGTGTTTCTCAATAGTAAATCATTCTAGATTTTATGTTATAGGGTAAAGTGATTTGATATGATCTTCGTATTTGTCTTCCAACTGTACATAGGCTTTTTTCTTTATAAGCCTGGAATAGAAGTTTTTGCCTACAAAACACATAAATTGTTAAGAAAAACTTAGGTGACACAGAAGGTCTTCAATGGTTTTACTGAGCTCGAAAGAATATTGGAAGGATTCCAGAGCTTATTAGAAGGTAAAATGATGGTTTTATTGGTTGGAGAGGTTTCTGGATGTTTCACTGTGTAAGCGGGTGAAACAAAGCAAAATAGTGATTTTTACATTTAAATGGAAAAATAGTTTACTTTTTGAAATATGGCACAAAGTGAGCAGTGGCCATCTTTTCGTTATGCACAAGGTGGTTTTCGTTTTCATCGCACCACTTATGAGGCACAGGTGGTTTTTGGCAGGGTCACCCGATGTAGCCTAGAGCCTAACATGTAGTAAGGGGAGGTTAGTGGAATACTAATTTTTCAAGTAGGTAATGCTCGGACAGAGAGCCAACCCGAAATCGCTGAGCGTCGTTAGATTTGAATGCAATCGATTAGACGATGGTGGAGTGAGAGAGCAGCCTGGAGGGGCGCAATGATTAATCATGGAGGTATGGGATTTATTATTAGTTAAAAACTAAGATTAGCGGTGTTCTATGGTTAAATAGAGGTTTAGGTTGGTTCTTCATTTAATAATAAAACCATTTTAACAAAGAAATCCTTTGAAAAACAAAGTATGGTGGACTTTAAATAGTATGAATTCGGGCGAATAAATGACGTCGGGTCCAGGTTTCCATCGCATATCGCAATCAAAGTTTAGCAAAGGAAGGCCCATCACAAAGGAATGCGATAGGGGCCGGACGCAATGTGGAAAATATATCATGGATACTGCTGCGATCGGGTCCAGGTTCCCATTGTATATCGGAGATTGCAATGGTGGAGGGTCTATGTTTTAGTGGGGACTTGCGCGAGGGGCAGATGTGAAATGGGAAATGAAATATGAAATATATTTGTGTCGTGTCTGCATCCATCGCGCATCACATATCACAATGCAGAGGAGAGCGCATGCATGTTGTAAGTTTGTGATCTGTTGATATGCGATGTGTTATGGAATACATAGTTTTATAGTAAAACTTATGATTTTGGAATATTTAGTAAAGGGAGTTAATAATATATGGGAAAGGGGACTTTTAGGGGTTTAATACTATAAGTTAGCATTAATATGAAACATGAGCGGAAAGGCGAAATACACTAAGTATAATGGTTTTTCATCAGTTATTTTATTTTCACATATATACATCAATACTTAAGCTAAACATATTTTTGTGGGTTTTTTTGGGTAAAAGGGGATTTTACATAGGGCTTTCACTTTTCCTAAGTAAAGAGGATTTAACCTTAGGAAAAGGTGTTTTTTTATGGAAAATCAATGAATTTGAACTATATGAAGGTGGGAAGGGGAAATTAGTAAATATAGGGATGATTGGTGATGAGGGAAGTTAATTAATTGATGTTATAGACCTTCATTTCCTTTTTGTAATTTCCTCATGGACATAGAAACATATGGTAAAACATGGTAAGTGTACATTTTGTTTAATCAATCATCATACTTCTATAACCTTTCTTCTACTTACCCTTTGCTTATCCTATCACTTTTTCTTCACTTAATGGGTGCATTTAAGCTAGGAAGCCCTTTTCCTTTAAATTGAATGAGCACGTTATTATTCTCTACCTAACTACTGATCTGCCAAGGTTAAACAGTTTGGCCAGATCTTTATTCTCTAACTATAACATCAAATTTAAAGCATGAAGCAGTCAACATTAAACTATTTGACTATCATGGGTTGTGGCATTTATGACAAGCTGCACACAACCATTATTTTGCAAAAAAATAGTAGTGGCATTTAGACTTGTACACTTTCAGAGTTTATTTGTTTTCTTTTCTTGCTAACCTAAAATTTTCCTTTTGTCTTGATTTTTTATAGGGAATCTTACCTAAAATTTTCTTTGATATGGACATCATATTTAAAGCATGAAGTAGTCAAGATTAAACTATTTAACTGCCATGCGTTGTGGCACTTATGACAAGCTGCAGAAAACCATTATTTTGCGGAAAAAATAGTAGTGGCATTTGGACTTGTTCACTTTCAGAGTTTATTTGTTTTCTTTTCTTTCTAACCTAACATTTTGTTTTTGTCTTCATTTTTTTTAGGGAATCTAACGTAACATTTTCTTTGATATGGACATCATCATCAAGATATTTAAAAAAAAAAATATTCAATATTGTTATGTCCATATCCTAACTTAACATTTTTTCAAAATATTTTTTTCTTTTACAAATTTATTCTATCTTATAAAAACCAAAAAATGCTACAACATTGGCTCCATCTAGGGACTGCTTTCTCCTATGGAATGCAAAGAACCTGCAGATCCATGTGCCTTATCCACGAGCTATGGAGTCCTTGCTGTAAAAACATCACACTGACATCTTGAAAAGTAAAAGAAAACTAGAGTATTTACAATGAAAACTATTTCAACTTCTTGGTACTAAATGTAATGTTTGAGAAACCTTCCTTCTCTCTTGGCATCCCATCTTAGAACTCGATCACCTTAACTAAAGTCCATTTCCTTGGTTCTTCCATCAAACAGGGCCTTCATCTTATTCTAATATTTCTTCAATTTGTGTTGAACTTCATCTCTGTTTTCATTAAGTTCAATAATCTGAATTGTTCTTATTGAAAAGTCATCAGGTTCATCTATTGAATCCTACAGGAATTTTAAAACAAGGAAGGCCAAATTTATAAGGAAGATTGCATCTTTCCCATAGGCTAATTGAAATTCAGATTTTCCAGTTGATATCTTTGGAGTAATTCTGTTTGTCCATACTACATAAATCAAATGTGAATCCCAGCTCTTCTTATGATCAACTAGAGTCTTTTTTATTACATTTACCAGAATTTTTTTTGATGACTCTACAAGGCCATTACCTTGAGGGTAGTATGGAGTTGAATGATTTAATAGAATATGATATTTTTGGGAAAATTCAATCATTTTAGCACTAGAAAAAGTTGTTGCATTATCAATGACAATTTGAGTTGGGAAACCAAATCTAGATAAGGTATTCTCCTCAATAAACTTAATTACCACTGATCACTAGCATTTATGACTGGAATTTCTTCCACCCATTTTGTAAAGTATTCTATTGCAGTAAGGATCCATCTATGATGATTACTTGAAGTGGGGTGAATCTCTCCAACAATATTTAATCCCCATGGAGAAAAAGGTGTTGAAATTATTGATGGAATGAGTGGAAAATCCATTAATTTTTGTTTAACAGCAAACATTTAACAAGGAACACAACCTCTGACCTTTGCCCCTACTTGGAAGAACAATGTGGGCCAATAAAATACTCTCCTCAGAATCTTGTACACTATTGCTCTCCAAGCATCATGTCCCCCACAAAATCCTGCATGAAACTGATCAATGATTCATTCAGATTTTGATTCTATTAAACATAATAAGAAAACATTTGGTGGACCTTTCTAGTATAAATTTGCATTTATAATGCAGTGCTTGACTGATTTTAACTTAAGGGTTTTACATTGGGTTTTGGAGAATGATGCTAGACACTCAAAATGGATCAAGAAATTTACAATATCTTGATACCAGTTTGACAACAAGAATTTTTCATAAATGTGTATAGGATTGATCTTCTCAGAAGGTAGAGGTTCTTGTGGGTTCATTTCTTTAGGATGAAGGGAAGATTCTTGTGGATTCTCCCCTTCTACAAGGAAAGAAGGTTCTTATGTATGCTTCCCTTGTATTTGTAAAACATAATTGATTCCAAGTACTTTGAAGTTGGATTTAGCTAGAAGCTTGGCTAATCCTTCACCCTTACTAACTTTTTAGTATTGATAGTTAGATCAAACTCTAGAATCTGAGTGTTCCATCTACCACTTTCCCCATCAGGTTCTGGTTGGGTTAGGACAATTTTCACAGCACTATTAGGGACATAAGCAATAATAGGTGGATGTAAGACATACATTCTGAATGATTTTAGGGATTGAATAAGGGCATAGGCTTGCTTCTCAATGATGTCATACTCAAGCTTAGCATCTCTCGTAACCTTGCTGAAAAAGGATATTGTTTGGTCATGGGAATCTTCATTTTTTTGTAATAGAACGACAACAAGGGTGTTTTCAGAGGTAAAAGAGAAAATACTAAATGGCTTGGTATAATTAGGGCTGGTTAAGGTGGGAGCTTTAGAGATAGCCCTTTTTATTTGTTCAAATGCATGCCTAGAAGAGGCAGTTCATTTGACTTCATGGTCCTTTCGGAGCATGTCTGTTATATCTTTTACAATCTCTGAATAATTTGGAATAAATCTTCGTAGAAAATCAATCTTTCCTAGAAAATATTGAATCTCCTTCTTCTTTCTAGGTAAGGTGAATGTTTCAATGGAAGATACTCATTTGGGGTCAATTTCCACTCCCTCCTTTGAAATTATATGGCCAAACAATTTTCCTTCTTTGACGAAAAACAAGGACTTCTTAGGGTTCAATGATATTCCAAATTTTCTGCACCCATCAAAAACCTTTGTCAAGTGCTTTGGATGTTTCTGATAAGATTTAGAAAAAACAGTTATGTCATTAAGATAAATAACTGCAAACTTATTTACCTAACCCATAAAAGCTATGTCCGTAGCTCTATGAAATGTTTCTCCAACATTGGTTAAGCCAAATGGCATCCTAGTGTACATGAACGTACCCCAGTGTGTAGTAAATGTTGTCTTCTCTTTGTCCATTGTATAAATATTCACTTGATTTTAACTTGGAAAACCATCAAGCATAGAAAGTCTTTGTGCTCCTGAAACAATTTGAAGTAACGGATCCATTTTGGGCAAAGGATAATTATCTTTTAATGATGCCCTCTTCAAATTCCTCAAATCTACACAGAGTCTTATTTCTCCATTTTTCTTTCTAACAGGAACTAGATTTGCAACCCAATTAGAATATCTAAGAGGGAGGATGATCTAAGAATCTAGCATTTTCTTAATCTCCCATTCTACACTTGGTAGAAGGGATGGAATTATCCTTCTAAGTTTATATTGATAAGGTTTTTCCTCTAGCTTCAAAGGAATCTTATGTTGTATTAATGAAGTATCATAGTCCTTTAGATCAGTGTAAGTGCAAGTGAAAACATCCTTATAATTTTGCGGTAACTTAAGATATTGAGCTTTGATCTCAGGGTCTAGATATGCACATATTTTGATGTTTTTGATATATTCATCAGTTCCAATGTTAATCTCTTATATGTCATCTTCTGAAGAAATGCACTAAGGGTTTTGGAGGACATCATTTGATCAAAAAATTTCTCTAAAGGAATGAATCCTTTGGGAATAAAATTATTAGATAACTAAATAATGTCATGATTAGCAATTTGGGTTTTAAAATCTGAAGTATCATTTCCGTCTGCATTTTCCTTTATTTCAGTTCTATCTTCATCAATTTGTAGAAATGAAAAATTATTTATTACCTGCAGAAATGATTTCAAATATTCATCACCTTTGAATATTTGCCAATGTCTCAAATTGTCTGCAATAGATGGCCTATATTTGACTTGTATCTGATAGAGTACATCAGTATGATCAAGAATTTTAAAAGAGCTAGCAGAGATAGCTAAGGCATCTTCATGAATATCCTGATCTCTGGGAATATGAATCAAATTAAAATAATCAAAGAAGTTTTCAACTGAATCCCATATTTCATTTCGGTAGGACCTAAGTTGAGGGTGCTTAGTCTGGAAAACGTTTCTTACTTACTTAACGATAAGTTGTGAATCATTAAAAATAGTTAAGTTTTGAACTTTTAAGCTTTTGGCTAATTGCAATCCTAAAAGGAAGGCTTCATATTCAGCCACATTATTTGTAACTTCGAAGTATAATTTACATGATTGGGTTATATTTTCTTTTTCAGGTGATATTAAAACTACTCGAGATGCTACCCCATATTTTGTGTAAGAGCCATCGAAGAACAATTTCCAAATATCAGTTTGGCTTGGTTCAAGACTTTCAACTACCTTTCCAATTTTGACTTCAGCTTTATGTTTGTTTGAAGTGAGTTGAAAACAACCAAATTCTTGATCTACTGCATAAATTGGATGGTTCCTTGGCTGGTTAGTTTTACAAATAGTATGTACAAATCTTGCCTCTCTATATAATCTTAATTTCTCCCCTCCATAAACAAGAATAATAGCATATGGCATATAGAGTTCCCCCTAATTTGGCATAGCAAGACCTAGAAAGATGCATTCCAAACTTGGGAGGGATATCTCTGACAACAATATCAAGTACTACACTTTTCACTGGAATTTTGGCAAGGGTAATCACTAGATCCTTGATCAATCTCAAACAGGGCACCCTTTTAGAATCAAAGGTGTACATGTCATGGTACGATCTAGTTATGTTGTGTTTCAAATGGTCCATGATAGATTTTGGCATAATGTTCTATGATGCTCCTAAATAAAGCATACAATTATACAACATGGAATCATTTGTTTTAAGAATTACATAGAAATGAGGCACTATCTCAACTATCATGTCTGAACTAGGGCCAAAAGCTACTGCTGATTTTTCATCTTGCAGACTTATGACATCACCTTCAGCATCAACTGAGGTATTTTGTGTCCATTTTGTGACTTGACTTTTGTAACCACGGTTTTTAGAAAGATCTAACAGTGGACTTGGGATCTTAACCCTCTTTAATTCTTTTTCAACATTAAATGTAGTCAAAATGTTTTTACCAGTTTGGGCAGTATCAATTGACTGATCTAAGGGCTAAATAAGAGTTGTTTGAGCTTCAACAGTTTTGTTACGTGGTTCAATTATTGGAGTTTCCTTTGGAGGTCTCCCATGACCAGGTCTGTTCCTAAGATCATACCTCTTGTTTAGCTCTGCAATTAAAAATTCAGAGAAAGCGTGATATTTAGAGACCTGTGAATCTTCCTGATCTTCTTGAACCTGATTTTGTTGTGAGAGAGGAATGATGATTGTTTGATTGGAAGAAGAATCAATACTATTAATATCTCTAGTAATTGTCATTGTATTATTATTAGGTTTTTGATCATCTATCAATAGAGGAGTAGGAACTTGTTGATCATTGCTATGTCTCTAAAGAACTTGTAGTGGTGGATTTATTTTATACTAACCTTGATTTTTGTTTTCGGGTCTAGTAGTTGTTTGTTGTATTGTCCTAGGTTGGGTCTCAATCTTTGAAATCCTATTTGATAGGTTTCTAAGAGGAGATGTTATTTCATTTCTTTTTGGGTCCTCTGATTTAGTGTTAGAGGAACTAGAGGCTTGTTGAACAGATTTGAGTTTTCTTTGGGCCTTTTCTTCCTTATGATTTAAAGAAGTTGAGGCTTCCCTATTTGCTTCTACTTCTATAGCATTTGTTTGCATATCTTCAAGATTTATTTAAGTCATCTCTCGTAGCATAACAACAAATTCATCATCAAAAGATTTAGAAAATCTAGACTTAGTTGCTGCTACAAGGGGCTTATAATCAGCAGACATTTTGTGATAGAGTTTATTTAATATTTTGATAATTTATGATACTAGTTCACCGAAGTTCATTTTAACCTCTTCAAATTCATTAAGGAGGTAAAGATGATCCTTTTTCACACCCCATTGGTTTTTAAATATGGTTGTAAGCACTTCCCAATTTCTAATGGAAGCTGTTGGTAACTGCCTAAACCAAATCATCACATTTCCTTCAAGTGACTATACAAAAAATATCATATAAACATTTTCCTATTCCATATTCATGTTGTCTACAAAGTCTAGGAAATCTTAAAGATTGTCCTCAGCTGAGGGACTAGTTTCTCCATTATACTTGGGAAGGTATTTTAAGTATCCACCTGGGAATGCATCAAGGTTATTTTGTAAGACTAAGGTAACATAGCTAGCTTGTACTATAGGTCAGAAAGCTATGACAACAGGTGGTGTATAAGGTGCTTGAAGTGTATGAGGTTGTATAGGTGTAGTATGTGGTGTTTGTGTGGATGTAGAGGAAATAGATGGTGATTCAGGGGTTGATGAAGTAGTTAGGGGTGAAGGAGGAGGAGATCTCCTGAAAGACTTCAAATGAGTCTTAAGAAATAACGTTGGGACCTGTAAAGGAACACCTTATTTTGTTCCAAAGAGATGATTGGAATATATAGAGAAGGTATCCTCAGGTTGTTCAGAAAAATAATCTTTAGGTTGGTCAAAAATGGAAGGAAATGGATACGTGGTATGAGATATGAAAACTGTGGGTTTATATTCTGGTAGATTAACACCCAAATTAGATTCAGTTTTAGGTGATCTTGGTGGTAGTGTGGGTATTGGATGAGATTATAATGAATGAATAAGGTAGGCTGATTTAAAATCAACTCCTCTATCTAGAAGTTCAACAACCCTAGCTGATAAATAGGAGTAATTAGGATCAAATGGGATTTTACTGTATGGCTCAAATGATTCTAATTCCTTAGACTATAGGACTAAAGAGGAAGAAGAATATGGTTAGTGTCACCTTTTAGAACAGGCTTTTCTCATAAGCCATTCAAGATATGATAGAGGACTAACTATATCAGCTTCTGAACGCGATTTGGTATGTTTAAAAGGTGCCAACTTGGGAGTGTGGACTCACCTAGGTGAATGATTTTAACCTTTCTAAAACATTTAATCACCTTAAAGGAAAATAATCAATGAATATCGTTGTCCCAAGGGAAACATAAAAGAAATTTTAATCCCCAACAACGGTGCCAGTTTGATGTTGTACCTCTAAGATAGTAGTAGGTCAGCTACCATTGCCAAAGCATCTAAAATAATTGTTTTTCAGGTTTTTGGTTTTTGTTTTGGAAGACCAATGAATGAAGACAGATGTAGAATTGAAATACTTAATCCTTTGGATAATATTAATATCTTAGGAAAGGGATGCTATAAAGCTTTACACAGTGATATACATCAGATAATGGTGAGAAGAAGATAGAAAATAATATGATTTTCACAGTTTCGAGACAATAGAACAGAACAATCAAAAGAATGAAAACCTTATAAACTACGTTACAAAGATTCAAGGTAGTATACTTAAGCTTACAAAAGATACTGATGATTTATTGATTAGAGGGGATTAGCTAAACAGAGAGTTCATTAATCCATTCTCTTAATAGTTGATCACTTCAAGAGTTTATAGGGATAAATTGAGAAACAATTATTCCTACCTAGATATCTCTATAAGTCACAAGCATATGAAGAAAAATATAATGATTGATAACTGGAAAAACTTAGAAGATAAAACAAACTGTGTAAAACCAAATTCAGAATCCTCTACTTTGTATTAAGATTCCAGAAAGATTGATTACATCAAGTGTCTAGAAAAGCTTGCTTCAAAGGCGCAACCAAGTTCAAAGTAGAGTGAACAGTCATAACTTAAAAAGCACTGAACAATGAACCTTGAACCCATAACAACTCGAGAAGAGAGTTATTTATACAATAATGAAACTAAGAAAATATCCTAAAACTTATTGAGATTTATTCTAGGAAGGAAAGATCTTCATGCAAGAACATAGGGGCTGCTATTGAACTAGTCCTTGTTGTCACTTTTATTCAGGTTGTGTTGGATTTGTTGTTTCATATTTTTCCCTTTAAGCTGCTTGATTGTTTGTATCCTTTTCACGGGTTGATTCCTTCATTTGATCTTTCAACTGATACTCTTTAAACTCTATGAATATATTTTGACCCTACTGAGTAACCTTTACTGTGTTCCCTTTTACCTTTACTGTTGATTTTAGGTTTTTATTGTTTTTTTCAATAGTAAATCATTTTAGATTTTATGTTACAGGGTAAAGTGATTTGATATGATCTTCATATTTGTCTTCCAATTGTATGCAGGCTTTTCTCTTTGTAAGCCTGGAACAAGAGTTTCTACCTACAAAACACAGAAATTTTTAAGAAAAACATAGGTGACAGAGAAGGTTGTAAATGGCATTATTGAGCTTGAAAGGATATTGGAAGGAATCTAGAGTGTATTGGAAGGTAAAAAAATGCTTTATTGATCACAAAGGTTTATGGTGGTTTCACTTTGTAAATGGGTGAAACAAAGCAAAATGGTGATTTTTACATTTAAATGGAAAAATGGTTTACTTTTTGAAATATGGCGCAAAGTGAACAATGGCCATTTTTTCATTATGTGGGAGGTGGTTGTGGTTTTCATCGCACTGCTTATGTGGCAGTTTTTGGGAGGGGTCACATGATATAGCCAAGAGCCTGACACGTAGCAAGGGGAGGTTGCTGGAATATTACTTTTTCAAGTGGGTAATGGTTGGACAGAGAGCCAAGTTGAAATCACTGAGGGTCGTTGGATTTGACTGGATTTGATCAGATGGTGGTAGAGTGAAAGTGTAGCGTGGAGGGGCCCAACGATTAACAATGGTGGTATGGGCTTTATTATGAGTTAAAAATTGAGATTAACGAGGTATTATGGTTAAAGAGAGGTTTAGGTTGGTTCTTCATTTAAATCATAAAAAAAATTTAACAAAGAAATCCTTCACAAAATAAGGTATGGCAGACTTGAAATACTATGAATTCGGGTAGATAAATGACGTTGAGTCTGGGTTCCCACCGCATATCGCAATCACAGTTTAGCGAAGGAAGGCCCATTGGAAAGGAATATGATAGGGGCCAAACACGATGTGGAAAATATATCACGGATAATACCCCAATTGGGTGCAGGTTCCCCTCACATATCGAATACTGCAATGGAGAAGGGTGTATGTTTCAGCTGGGACGTGCGATAAGGGGTGGATGCGAAATATGCAACGAAATTTGAAATATATTTGCATGGGGTCTGGGTCCATTGCGCATCGCATATTGCAATGTGGAGGAGAGAGAATGCACGTTGTAAGTTTGCATCATTTTTGCATCCATCACACATCACATATCACAATGCGAAGGACAGAGCATGCACGTTGTAAGTTTGTGATCTGTGGATATGCGATGTGTTATGGAATACATAGTTTTAGAATAAAAGTTATCATTTTGGGATATTTAGTAAAGGGAGTTAATAATATACAAGAAAGGGGACTTTTAGGTGTTTAATACTATAAGTTAGCATTAATATGAAACATGAGTGGAAAGGGGAAATACACTAAGTATAATTCTTTTTCATGAGTTATCTTGTTTTCAAATATATACATCAGTACTTAGGCTAAAAATATTTTTGTGGGTTTTTTGGGTTAAAGGGGATTTAACATAGGGTTTTCATTTTTCCTAGGCAAAAAGGATTTTAGCCTTAGGAGAATGGGTTTTTTAATGGAAAATGAATGAATATAAATTGTATGAAGGTGGGAAGGGGAAATTAGTAAATATAAGGATGAATGGGGATGAGAGAAGTTAATTAATTGATCTTGTAGACCTTCATATTCTTTGTGTAATTTCCTCATGGACATAGAAACACATAGTAAAACATGATAAATGTACATTTTGTTCAATCAATCACCATACTTCTTCAACATTTCTTCTACTTACCCTTTGCTTATCCTATCATTTTTTCTTCATTTAATGGGTGCATTTAAGATAGAAAACCCTTTTCCTTTCTTTTTATTTAAAAAAAACAAACTATCTAATTCGAACCTTATAAAATCTAAGGGCTCACATTAAATTGATAAGCACCTTATTATTCTCTACATAACTACTGGTCTGCCAGGATTAAACAGTTTGGCCAGATCTTTATTCTCTAATTATAACATAAAATTTAAAGCATGAAGCAGTCAAGATTAAACTATTTGACTACCATGGGTTGTGGCATTTATGACAAACTGCACACAACCATTATTTTGTAGAAAAAATAGTAGTGGCATTTAGACTTTCTCACTTTCAAAGTTTATTTGTTTTCTTTTCTTTCTAACCTAACATTTCCTTTTTGTCTTCATTTTTTATAGGGCATCTAACCTAACATTTTCTTTTATATGGATATCATATTTAAAACATGAAGTAGTCAAGATTAAACTATTTGACTGTCATGGGTTGTCGCATTTATGGCAAGCTGCAGACAACCATTATTTTGTGGAAAAAATAGTAGTGGCATTTAGAATTTCTCACTTTCAGAGGTTATTTGTTTTCTTCTCTTTGTAACCTAACATTTTCTTCTTTTCTTGAATTTTTTATAGGGCATCTAACCTAACATTTTCTTTTATATGGACATCATCAGCAAGATATTTTCAAAAACATTTTATTCAATATTGTTATGTCCATATCCTAACTCAATATTTTTACAGTTTTTTTTTTTTTGACTAATTTGTTCTATCTTATCAAAACCAAAAAATGCTACAACACCTTCAACATATTTGGTGCTAGAAGGAGGGCCATGACTATGAATGGAAAGTACATCTAAATCTACAGGCCATTCTAAGAGTAAAACTCCCTTACCATCACCTCCAACTTCTAGTTCACATTCAAAATCTCCTATGCCCAAGTTGAAAAGAAAAATTCAGATCCCACTACTAAAATCCTAAACAAGCCAGGCAATTCATCTTCTAAACCCCCCGAAGTACGATCTCTAGTCCACAAATTGCAGGGGATTTCAATATCTCAAGAAGAATCTATGTTATCCCAAGGCAGTGTCACTTATCAATATACCCAATAACAACTGGTAACAAGAGCACATAGTGAAAAACTAGGAATCCCACAATTTGAATCCCCTCTACCAAGTCATAAAAGGGCTAAGAAGACACCATCAGAATCTCACAACAAGGTTCTTTCATAATCATCGTCCATTCCATCCATATCATTGAAAGGTCACACACTTGCTTTCCAACTCGATATCTTGATTCACATAGGTACAGGAGTTGCACAATCCTCTACCCAATCACCTTCAACCACTGCTTCACCTTGTTCTACTAATATCCCAACAATGGCATAGAATAAACGTCAACCAAGCCCATGGACCAACCCATGAGCTGTTAGAATGGCAGGACCTTTGTCCCAATTGCTAGCACATCCAAAAAAATGGTTACCTAAATTTAACCCTGATAATGGTGTGTTGGCTGAAGAACATATAAATGATTTCATGTTGTCGAGTAGTTTGAATGGACTAGCAGAGGAAGACATAGTTGTAAGATTATTCCCATATACTCTACAACGAGTAGTAGTATCATGGTACTTTTCATTACCATTAGGCTCTATTAATAGCTGGGATACTTTTCAGGAGCAATTTTTAATTAAATTTTGGAGATGATAGGTCTACAAGAACTTTGATAAATGACCTCTCCAATTTGAAAGTCCAACCAAAAGAACCCATTAAGTACTCCAACTCATGTTTCAATAAGTTATTGAAGAAAATACCTATGACATCCAAGCCTAGCGATGAGGTCCGAAATGAATGGTACATTTCTACTCTACCTTGAAAAATAGCCATCTTTATCGATAGAGCTTCCAAACCAACGTGAGAAGAAAATATAAAAGAAGCAGTAGCTGTTGAGAAATGTATCTTGTCTGTAGAAAGGAAAAATGCATTAGAGGACACAAAATCCAAGAATGTGACCTTTAGAGATGATTGTAGGAAGAAACCACCAAATGATCCTTTTGATCTGGAAGGGTTACAAAAGGCCCTCAAGACCATGTCTAACGAAATGATTGACATAAAAAACAAGTAGCAGAGTGTTCTTCAAAGAAACCTTTTAGATCATATAAAAGCAATGCTCCAACCAATCCTAAACCTTCAAATGCTATATCGAACACTAAATCAGATGGAACCTCAAGTGAAGGACAAATGGATGATGAAGAAATAGTGGAATTACAAGGAATGTGGGATTTTATCCTTCCAAATGACGAAGATCATGAAGCACTACCTATTGCCACTAGAAGAAACAATCAACTTGATACACCTCAATCATGTTCAAAACAGAAAACTTCAATGCCACCTTCAAGTGATAACGTCGCAGGTAAGTAATATTCATCAAAATATAATCAAGAAAACCCTACCTAGTCAGATTCTTCACCTTCATCCAAAACTCTGATAATTCCCGACGAAGTGTAATATAATATTAATCAGGATATGGAGAAAGCTATGGAAAACATCACCTTTAATTATATTAGTAAATAAAACATCAGCATAAGCTACTTTTAAAAGAACTGAAAGCAGTTCCCACTACCCTGCTTCCTGCCATAGTAATATACTTGTAGCTGATATTCCTGAATTCTATGGCTTAATCCTCAATAGGGACTGGTAAGAAAATCTCCATGGTTACTTTGCAACAGACTGGTCTCACATGTGGCTTCCCTACAATTCCAACCCAAATCAGGTAAGGGTTAATTGAGAGAAACATAAAAAATATATAGTGACAGAACTGGAAGGAGAAAATGAGCTGGTAGCATATAGCAATAATATAATCAAAAACTATTTTGTTGAGTCATTCCTAGGGAATTTCAATGCTCATACCTCACCTTTCTTAGAAAACTTTGTTGTATCTCAAATGCAAAATTATTCCCAAACAGACACCTCTAAATGTGTGAATTTTGTAGATAATCTTATACATAAATCTTTATTTTGGAAATTATTTTTTGATGGATCTATATCGAATCATGGGGCAGGGGCAGGATGCATATTAGTTAGCCTAAAAGGGGAAAAGTCTATTCTAGCATGTAGACTTGAATTTGATTGCACAAACAATATTATTGGATATGAAGCATTGGTTCACGGTTTGTACAAAACAATCGGTCTTAATATTAAATACCTCCAAGTGTTTGGAGATTCTGAAATTGTCGTTAGAGAAGTAAGAAATATTATACATTTTCTGCCAAGACATTTGAAACACTATCAATCATTAGTCAAAGACCTGACCTCACATTTTATAGCATTTAATATTTCCTCTATCCCAAGACTCCAAAATGCTAGAGCTCATCTCCTAGCTAATGTATCTTCCAAGCTAATTGTAACAGAATATTATAGCCTCGATTGATTCTCCATTGAATTAATTTCTAGGTAGTCTATTCTTGATAATATCACCAACTGGAGAGTCTTTAACAATTACCCAAATATCGTAGGCTTCCTCACTTCAGAAGGCTCTTATGATGACCAAATAGCTAATGTAGACTAGCATGACAATCAACTGAAGCAAGAAACCAACAACAATGCTATACCAAAATCTGTAGTTAAATTCGAAGATTTATATGACCTCGAAGGTAGATTCAAATGATCTACTAATTCAAAACTTTAGAGTTCAACTCTGAGCTATGAATTGATCAATATTGGAATCGACACGAAACCGCAAAACATATATCTAGGTCATAGACTCACATCGGAAGAAAAATCAACTTTTATACGTCTGTTGAAATAGTATAAGAATGTCTTTGCTTGTAATTACAATCATCTTAAAACCTATGGCACCTCTATTATTCAACATACTGTTCCTATGACCTTTGATGAAAACCCTGTTCAATGAAAATTGAGGAAATTTCATCCTAATTAAAACTGAGTTAAATAAACTATGAAAATCCAAAATTATTTTTCCTGTTAGGCATTCCAGGTGGGTCTACAATCTCATCCTAGTCAGAAAGAAAAATGGTGATATTTAGATTTTTATAGACTTTCACAATCTCAAAAAAGCTTACCAAAAGGACAATTTTCCGTTGCCTCGTATGGAACAGATATTGCAATCAGTTGCAGGCTCAGAACTAATGCCCTTTCCAGATGGTTTCTCAGGTTATAGTCAAATCTTAGTCCATCCAAATGATCAACTGAAAACTGCATTCAGAACAAAATGTGGCACTTACACCTATCAAAAGGCATCGTTCGGACTAATTAATCATACTGCCAATTTCCAAAGAGCCATGGACATTGCCTTCTACGGTTTAATAAACATGTCAGTGGTAATCTATTTAGATGATATAACTGCATATTCCAAAAAAAGTAGTAATCATGTGAGAGATCTAAAACAAATATTTGAACGTTCTCAAAAGTATGGGATTTCCGTTAACAACAAAAAGTCTTTTTTCACGTTAAGTGAAGGAAAACTCATTGGATTTATTGTGTCCAAAAGATGCATTCATATTGACCCAGACATGATTAAAGAATTTTCTTAAATACCTTTACTCGATAACAAAAAATCGATGCAATCTTTCCTTGGTCAAATAAATTTTGTCAAACGATTTGTTCTTGACTTCTCAAGAATTGTATTACCCCTTCAAGCCATGATAAAGAAAAATTCTCTATTTAAATGGGGTTAGGTGGAACATGAAGCTTTTAACTTGATAAAACAAGCAATCATATATGCCCCATCTTTAGTAATGCTGAATTTTTCCAATCATTTCACTTTGTACACTTTCACTTCCGAGAAATCATACACATTGACATTGACACAAACAAATCAAAATAAAGCTGAAGCCCCGATTTCTTTATTTAGCTCTAATTTACAGGGAGCTGAATTGAATTACTTTGATGTTGAAAAAGAAGCTTACGCAGTTTTCAAATCAATAAAACACTTCACGCCTTTTCTTCTCAAAACCCACACCAAGGTGATAGTACCATTCTCAGTAGTAAGAAATCTTCTAGTACAAAAGGATGTGGGTGAAAAAAGAGCAAATTGGGTTACAGATCTATAATTATATGACATTTAAATCAAACCAGCAAACATTGTGAAAGGTCATTCTTTTTGCAGGATGTTGGCAGGAGCATAGAATATTTCAAAATCACAGCGTTTAGGTGAAGAGATACAAATCTACGAGGTAAGCCTTAACAACACTGAATCAACATATGCTGATATAATATTCTATTTTAAAAATGGATATGCACCTCTACATTTTAATTACACAAAGAAAATATCCCCGAGGTTGAAAGCTAAACAATATCAAATTATCAACAACGTGTTGTTTAGAATGAATTATGATTCTATTTTTCTTAGATGTCTCGGCAAATCTGAAGTCTAGAAAGTATTGCAGGACCTTCACAATGGAACAACTGGCCAACACTTTATAGGAGATGCTATAGCACATAAAATCCTATATGCAGGCTATTACTGGCTAACCCTATTCAAAGATGCACACAGTTATGTAAGGAAATGTAAGATATGTCAAACAACGACCGAAAGAAGAAGGAAACCAGCATTACTGTTACAACCAATCAACATTGATCAGCCATTTGAATAGTGGGGATTGGACATAATAGGTGAGATCATTCCACATTCTTCTAAGCAACATAAATATATCCTTACAGCCACTGATTACTTCATGAAATGGGTTGAATCAATTCCACTCAAGGTAGCCAACTCTAAGAACATTATTGAATTTATAGATCAATTTATCATCACTAGGTTTGGTTTACCTTTTGCCTTAATGTTCGATAATGCATCTTACTTTTCAGGCAATGCTATATCATAGTTTTCTCTTAAAAGAGGATTTAAAATTAAATATTCTGCTAATTATTATCCATAAGGAAATGGGTTTGTTGAATCCACAAATAAGAACCTTATCAATATTATTAAATGAACTATTGATAAAAGTCAAAAGAACTGGTATAAAGCTTTAGCGTTTGCTCTATGGGAAGATCAAATAACTCATAAAACCTCCATTGGCACTTCTCCTTTTAATCGGGTTTATGGGAAAGAAGTTGTCTTACCAACAAACATAGTTATTCCCTCGTTTGCCTTAGTGCAATTCATCGAAGAAACTCCTTCCTCGTCTATGCAACTTAGACAATTACAAATCCTTAAAATTGTAGAGGAACAAGAAAAGGCTAGAATTACCCATGCACATTATCAGTAGTTAGTCAAAGCGTCGTTTGATTCAAATTTTGTATCTTCAAAAAATTTCCAACTCGGAGACATAGTGTTAAAATGGGATAACGCCCACAAAGAGAAAGGCAATCACACTAAGTTGCAACGAATGTTGGTTGGCCCATTCCATATTGTTGAGCTAATAGGCCCATCAACTTTTTTGTTACAAGATTTAGTAGGTAAGACAAAACCTTTACTTGTTAATAGGTAGGTCCGAATGAAATATTTTCCATACAAGATGATTTCTTCTGATCACTGTATAGTATAATCTTTAGTTAATTTTCTTTTGAAATAATAATACAAATTTAAAACATTTACATTTGGTTTTAGTGAAGGATAGTTTCTCTTTTTAATTTTGTTTTTCCCTTGTATAAGTAGAAATTGTTATGAAAATTAATCTTCATTCATGAAATAAATAGTTGAGTGCTACAACTCAAAAACTACATGTTTTTCTGCTAAATTATCTGATCTTTGATAAAACATAGCTTGAGAAAGAAATTTTCTTTACATCAGTCATGAAAATTATCCTAACAGAGCAAAGTTTCTCTAGAAAAAAGCATCTTTAAACTCCACTATTGTCGTCCATAAACTCTTAAGAAGTCAATGATTCCCCACGCTTTAGTAGCTTTCAATTTTAGAGTGTAATTAAAAGATATACTTTAAAGTTAAAGGATAAGAGGTCTCATCAAGAGTCAGCTTACTGTGATCATAATATTATAACTAACTGACATTACAATTATTGAATATCAAAATAGGGTAATGGCTTAAGATTCATCAATCAAAAGACAAGGGGTCTCATCAAGAGCCAACTTGTTCAGTTCAGTTACAACTCAAGTGAATGGCATTGTAAACTTTGGCCATGAAAGCAAGCCATTATCCTCTAAGAAATAAAATAAGAATAAATTACTTCAATAATATAATAAAAGCATCAAGTATATAGAATAATTTATATTTAAAATTGAATTCTAACTTAAGTGGGATACTGAATCATCGCTGGGTAACAAGTAACCTTGTCGAGGCTATGAATGCTTGCTGGTAGCAAAGGCTCTACCTATGACAAATGAGTATACCAAAACTAATCTAATGAGATTCTTTTTCTTTTATCTTTATAACCAAGTAATTACTGATGTAGATAAAATGACTATCTGTGAGAAAAGGGAAATCAAAAGGAAGATAGCTAGAGCAAATGTTGTTTATTGATAAACGAGAAGTACTACTTACCTTGCATTCCATGCAATCTAGTTTTATTTTGAAAACTATCTTTATTTTAGAAGTTTTAGAAATTTCAAAAAACTCTCAGAGATAACTGGTTCTTCCAACTAGATCGCCAGTTTTGGTGCTTGTCAACAACCCCCCATTTATTAGCATTAGTAGTAAAATATTACTTTAATAAATGGGGACCCTTTCAAAAAAATATATATACCAAAAAAATCAATCCTAGCATGTAGGTATTTCTTTTATTTTTAGAATAAATCAAGATATCAAATAAAAGTTATAAAACCATTAAAATGATACTTTTTCATATTTAGCATGAAAAACAAATCTATATTCGAAAAATGGTCATAATATTAGAAAGTCCTTAAACCTTCTTTAAAACGCTAAAGTCTCACATCGCATCATCGCTTTTTATAAAATAATTTTCTTAAGAGGCTACCCCGAAGGATTGCAATCTGTGAAATTGTGATGGTATAATAGACTTCTCACATCACATTTCAGTCATACAACACATGCCTCAACCTATTATATGCTGATATTGTGAAATGTGATCTCAACCTCGACCCACCACTTAATATTTCTAGCAACACATGCATAGGTCAATTATTTGTTAAAAAGAATCCTGATAAGTGATGACGCTTGTTTCTCGCAGCTTGCATTTTGCACAAACTCAAAAAATGGTAAGTTAAATGAGAATGAATTATGTGATATAGCAATCTGCGATA
Organism: Pinus taeda; assembly: GCA_000404065.3. Taxonomy (NCBI): domain Eukaryota; kingdom Viridiplantae; phylum Streptophyta; class Pinopsida; order Pinales; family Pinaceae; genus Pinus; species Pinus taeda. The sequence continues at coordinate 25,217 of APFE030817332.1, read as the reverse complement.
TTGATTTGCAAATCACAAAATCATTATTATCGCAGTTTGAAGGCTCACCATCGTAGAAGATTGTTTCCTGATTTGTGATGTGAATATTTATGGACATTCAAGTTAAAAGATGATGGATCATTACTGGGCATTTATGGAGAATTAGTGGCATTTGTGTGTGAAAGGTCATTTAGCATGATTTGATATCTTCTTACATGATTTCAAATAAAACGCCTTTAACACCTTTACTGGTTTTCATCATCGATTCATTCCTATGTTCAGTATCATTTTTATATGATAAATTGTTCCTCTTGAAACTTTCAGGAAAAAGCCACAGAACAGGACACCGAATGTAATGGTGAAGAAAGGGAAAGAAGTTTCCTCTGAGAAGTTAGAAATCACTCTATTCATTGATACTACATGTAATAAGGAAGTTGGGACATCTACATCGGAGGGTATGTATCAATTACCAGAGGAAGAATAACCAAGGATTCTGACGCAGCTCTAGACTGCAAAACCCAGAATCAATACAAACTGTACATATAAAAACGACAATTCATGTTCTAGCCAATTTCAGTTCACTTTTTGGCAAATTCAACTCATGTGGAAGTTTTAGTTTCTCCTTCATATTTATGATTAAAACCAATCTTTAACATTTCTTCTCATAACAAGTTGAATTAAGTTTCAGACATTAATTTTCGACCTTCAATCTCATCCAATGCAAGTCTCGCCTGTAATACTCTGTTGCTAACATCCATACAATTATTATTTACACCCTTGAATTCAAATAAGATCATGGAACTAGCACCCAAATATGCCTTTAAATTGAATCTCTTTATTCAATTCTCATTCAATCCAAACACAACTTCCAACCAAACAATCGAACCTTTCGACTTATGGCAATAGCAATTTATATAAACCGAGAGTTGGCTAGAATCGAATGTCGATATCGCATACCTGTTTCTCATCAACGATGCTCAAGCTGTAGCGATCTGCAAACACTACTTTGAACATATTAGAGCTCTAATATGGCTTGTTACATATTCAATCGGTTATCTCAGGAAACTGAAAACTATGTATACCAGACGCAGCACCCAATCTACACTCAAATTAACCATATCAAAGCAGAATTTGAAAGTTGTAACAATTACATTGACCTCACTGTAACAATCGATGGCAATTTGAATTGATTACTTCTGACACAATGATTCAACTCGATTTGCAATTTAAACAACATCGATCACCGAATTTGGACAAATTCTACCTGCAAGCGCGTGGCCTCTGACAAACTGGCCACTGCTTAACATTGGTTTTAGTGCTATTCAACACTGATACGACCTTGCTAACACAATCTTCAGATGATCCGCGGCTTCTGTTATTTATAGATAACATATGGATCAATCTCATGCTCATTTCTGCTTGACGTGTGCTTTATCTTAACGCAGAAACCAATCCAGTGTATACTCCACTGCACGTGACTACAAAAATGTGACTTCTTTGTGCCCACGAGCTCAAAATGATATCACGATATAAAATCAAACATAAACAGTCATAAATTTGACCCTGCGCTCTTTATCTCCAAGACTTTTGCAGATCATACATTCAAATGACAACGTTTAGGACTTTCAGATGCAATTAAAGGCGTTCAAGACAGAAACCTTTGCATGGCATATATAATTTCAAAGGAACAACACCCTCTTTCAACCAGTGGTTGACCAATATAGGAATTCTTCTTCATGAAATCGATTCAGGGTGATCGATTTACCAATTTCACAATTATAATTTAAGAGTTGTCTCCATTAAAAAAACCCAATTTCATTAATGCTTATTGAAACTCTCAATGATTCTAAATCGGTTTTGTAATAAAAATCAATGTTGACAATTGAATCTCCTCTGCTTTCACACATCGATTCTACCCACAGATTTATATTAACAACAATGAAACCCAACAAAAATGGAGTCCTGTACAATGATTCAACACAAAACTGCAGAATAAAATGCGCTGGATACAACCCTTCACACAGAATTACTATTACAATCAATTACGCAAACATATTATGCTCAAGTCTACACAATTTGGCATTCTATTACACACAAATGCAGTTACTATTATAATATTCAGAAAAAGAACCGAAACAGAGTTTTGCTTTTGACTCAGTTTCACACAAACACAATCTTGAAACCCTTCTGAGCTCTCGCTCGACACCAAGCTTATCTAATTCTACCTCACCTCCCGCTCCATTGTACAAGAAGACACAATTTATACAAATAAATGGTTAATGAACCAATTCTGATTCTGAACCAGAAATCTGTCAACCTCTCCTAAAAAATCTGTTCAATCCCTCTCTTTTCTAAACTAACACTAACTAAAGCTTTTAAAATCTCTCATACACTATTCTAGTCAAATAAATCCAACTATTTGGCCTGATCTCCATACAAGGAGGATCACTCAGCCACCTACACCCTATCCTCATATTTAACAATAAATAAACACTCTCATATATTTAAACAAATAAAATTAATAAAATTATTTTCTTCCAACCCCTTGTTAGTCACAACATGTGACCATGCTATCGCATTGCTGACTAGCCTGAATGCTTCTGCATCAGACTCCGAAAGTTGAAAGTTTCCATGACCTCCTGGTCATGTGTTTCTTTTGCTATCCATCCAGTATCCCAAACTTTAATTTGTAACTGGTCATCACTTTCATTATGCTGCTGATTCAATTCTTCTGCCACTGTCACTTCTGTTCCTTCAAATTCCCAAATCTTAATTTCCTGTTGTTCTCTGTTCTTGCTAATACAAATTCCTGTGGTCAATTTCTCCTTCTTGCTGTCCCGGTTCTCTTCTAATTTCATCTTCCATAATTTCTCAATTTCCTTCTTACCATTTGTCTTTAACTGAACCCCATTGACATCTGTCTACTGTACATTCTCCTTTTCCATACTTTCCTTTTTCATTTTTTTATCTTTAGCTCCTTTAATCATGACAGTTTCCCTGTCAATACCATCATTCTCAAAATTATTAAATACAAGCTCAAAATATCTTTCGATTTTAGCCATTTCTTCTAGTAATCTCACTTCTTCATCAACATGCATAAGCACATTGTCCAATCGCTCCTCACCTGTCAAACCTGAAAACATACACAACATGTCAGTTTCAAAAATTAAAGGCTCTTCATTCGAAGCCTCAATGGGCATCTCCTCATGCTCCTCTGAACTATTCTAATAGTTCACTAAATTATTGAGAAATTCTTCCTCAACATCTCTGATTTCTTCCTCATCAAATAAAACTTTTGGGACTACAATTTCTTGACTATACTTGGCAACTTCATCATAAGTTTGTAGAATACCTTCCTGTTCTACACAACTTCTTTCAATACTCAGTTTGTCCAAATAAGACAATAATGCCTCTTCCTCTTCTATGATAAGACTTTGATCTTTCAAAGATTTCCTTGGCTTGCCTTCTTCAGCTAAGTTCTCGATGTTAGCTTTCCTTCTCTTCACTTCATAAATCTGCATTGCATTTGTTTCCTTTTTTGTTTCCATTTCCCATTGGTCTTCTTCCCATGCTAAAATTCCTTCAAATATGATCCAATAAGTTTCCACTAAAAGAAGACATAACCATTCATCCATACCTTTTAATTCTCTCCACCATTTGAAGTCTTGAAAGTCCTTATGCATCTCCTTCTTGCTTGTCTTGCCTTTGCTCCTTTCACTTTTTCATACACAGGTTCAAATTCTTTAAGCTGAATACTTGCAATTTTACATTCATATAAATAATTAATCCCAAAAGTATGAGATCCTCTTGCTTGTGTGGATGATGTCAACACATTCCTCTCATTGTGATCTGCATAGATCAGTGCTTCTCTACTGTCATCACTGTCTTCTTCCCTAAGGAGAGATCCTTTCTCTGGTTCGCATATGTATCCTATTTCTTCATTCTCAGTCGTTCGAAGTAATAATTTCTCAGCAAACAATTCTCTGACAGGCCATTTAACTCTTCTTCCCACATAAAATCCTTGTTTCCATTTTTCTCTAATTCCTTTCAATAGAAGCTTCTCCAAATGACTGATTTCTGCCTTCATCTCAGCCAACTCTATGTCCCTTTCTTCTTTACTCATTCCTTTGATTCCAACTGCTTCAGCATTCTTTTCCCTATTTCTGTGACTTTCCTTTGTACCCCTGTCATGACCATCAATAGTTAATTCCTTTCCTTCCTCTGGTGAACTTTCCTTGTTCACTAGTGAGCTACAACTAACATTTTCCATTTCGCCTGTAACAAGTTTCCTTCATGCCTCACCAAAATTTCCCGAGTTTAGCCTTTTGGCACTTCTTGGTTCTTTCCTCGAACCTTTCACTGACTAACAATTCTGCCCAGCACTCTTCTTGCTGGAATTGTTATCTCCTATCCACAATCACAACTGTGGAGCTGCCTCGTCAACTTCTACCGAACCTCAGTTGGAAGTTGTTCTCATCTCTTCTTGAAATACTCCTTGCTTTAGGCTCTGCATCTTCAATTGCTCACATAACTCATATGTCATGATGCTGGTAGAACTCATTCCATCTTTCAGCAAATCCACTGACCTGCACAATCTTATCTCAAGACACATAAAAGTATCTTTCAAATACTATCAATTCCTTCTGATAACCTGTTTGTGAGCAAATGTTGTTTTTCCTACCCAATCTCTGCTCTCATCAATATCATTTCCTTCAATCAATATTTAAACAATCTTAAATCAAATCAGTCATGCAATCAATTTAAACATTCTTACCAGATCTTCCCAGGCATTCTCTGATTCTCCATTCTGATCCATACTTCCTGGCAATTATATATATGCTAAATTTAAAACTCAGTTTTCCAAAACAATCCTTTCGAAGCGGTAACCTTGCTATGATACCAAATTGACGCAGCTCTATACTGCAAAAACCCTGAATCATTAGAAATTGTACATATAAAAATGGCAATTCCTGTTCTAGCCAATTTCAGATCACTTTTTGGCAAATTCAACTCATGCGGAAGTTTTAGTTTCTCCTTCATATTTATGATTAAAACCAATCTTTAACATTTCTTCTCATAACAAGTTGAATTAAGTTTCAGACATTAATTTTCGACCTTCAATCTCATCCAATGCAAGTCTCACCTGTAATACTCTGTTGCTGACATCCATACAATTATTATTTACATCCTTGAATTCAAATAAGATCATGGCACCAGCGCCCAAATATGCCTTTAAATTGAATCTCTTTATTCAATTCTCATTCAATCAAAACACAACTTCGAACCAAACAATCGAACCTTTCGACTTATGGCAATAGCAATTTATATAAACTGAGAGTTGGCTAGAATCGAATGTCGATATCACATACCTGTTTCTCATCAACGATGCTCAAACTGTAGCGGTCTGCAAACACTAATTTGAACATATTAGAGCTCCAATCTGGCTTATTACATATTCAATCGATTATCTCAGGAAACTGAAAACTATGTATACCAGACGCAGCACCCAATCTACACTCAAATTAACCATATCAAAGGAGAATTTGAAAGTTGTAACAATTACATTGACCTCACTGTAACAATCGATGGCAATTTGAATTGATTTCTTCTGACACAACGATTCAACTCGATTTTCAAATAAACAACATCGATCACCGAATTTGGACAAATTCTACCTGCAAGCGCGCGGCCTCTGACAAATTGGCCTCTGCTTAACGCTAGGTTTAGTGCTATTCAACACTGATACGACCTTGCTAACACTATCTTCAGTTGATCCACGACTTCTGTTATTTATAGATAACATATGGATCAATTTCACACTTAGTTCTACTTGACGTGTGCTTTAGCTTAACGTAGAAACCAATCCAGTGTATACTCCACTCCACGTGACTACAAAACTGTGACTTCTTTGCGCCCACGAGCTCAGAATGATATCATGATATAAAACCAAACATAAACAGTCATAAATTTGACCCTGCGCTCTTTATCTCCCAGAATTTCGCAGATCATACATTCGAATGACAACGTTCAGGACTTTCAGATGCAGTTAAAGGCGTCCAAGACAGAAACCTTTGCATGGCATATATAATTTCAAAGGAACAACACCCTCTTTCAACTAGTGCTTGACCAATACAGGAATTCTTCTTCATGAAATCGATTCAGGGTGATCGATTTACCAATTTCACAATTATAATTTAAGCATTGTCTCCATTAAAAAAAAACCAATTTCGTTAATGCCTATTGAAACTCTCAATGATTGTGAACCGGTTTTGTAATAAAAATCAATGTTGACAATTCAATCTCCTCCACTTTCACACATCGATTCTACCCACAGATTTATATTAACAACAATGAAACCCAACAAAAACAATGTCCTATACAATGATTCAACACAAAACTGCAGAATAAAATGCGTTGGATACAATTCTTCACACAGAATTACTATTACAATCAATTACGCAGACATATTATGCTCACGTCTACATAATTTGGCATTCGATTATGCACAAACGCAGTTACTATTATAATATTCAGAAAAAGAATCAAAACAAAGTTTCGCTTTTGACTCAATTTCACACAAGCACAATCTTCAAACCTCTCTGAGCTCTCGCTCCACACGAAGCTTATCTAATTCTATCTCATCTCCTGATCCATTGTACAAGAAGACACAATTTATACAAATAAATGGTTCATGAACCAATTCTGATTCTGAACCAGAAATCTCTCAACCTCTCCTAAAACATCTCTTCAATCCCTCTCTTTTCTAAGCTAACACTAAATAAAGCTTTTAAAATCTCTCATACTCTATTCTAGTCAAATAAATCCAACTATTTGGCCTGATCTCCATACAAGGAGGATCACTCAGCCACCTACACCCTATCCTCATATTTAACAATAAATAAACACTTTCATATATTTAAACAAATAAAATTAATAAAATTATTTTCTTCCAACCCCTTGTTAGTCACAACATGTGACCATGCTATCACATTGCTGACTAGCCTGAATGCTCCTGCATCAGATTCTTGAGACAACTATTACAGTTGATGGGCATGATTCCTTTGATGGTTCCATAACTGAGCTTGCATGCTCATTTCTGCACCGAATAGCCTCACGACCAAAAATAATTCCCTATATCGACATGGTTAAGTGGATCATTGATGACATTAATATATCTGATAGAGAATTCAAAACAAGAGGCTAGAAAGTTATAGGATGTTTCCCTCCAGATAATCTAAGGCTTATGTACCACCTACTACAGCAACACGTTATGTACAATAGGCAATTTGTTGAGAAATTCGTCAAAGAAAATGAGGACCAGCAGACTACACAAAAAATCAGTCAGATAATGTATAAAGAAAAAGAAGACAAAATATTGTCACTCGAACAACAGTTACAGCAAGATAAAACCAACCAACAAGAAGAAATACAATTGGCTAAGTTACAGCAGGAGTTCCAACAAATGCAAATAGAACATCAAAGGAGCTTGGCAAGTAAGTAGGCAAAGATACAGAGCATAACAGATCTACATAAGGATGACCCAAAGATTAATCAATTTGTCACCGATGCACTCGACCTCAACTCCCAGCTCACACACCAAAAAGAATTATTATGCCAGAAAAACTCATAGTGGAACTCTCACTGCGAAACAAGCGACAAATTAACAATCCAAGTTTTGGAAATGTGACTTGAATATGATGAAATTCTTAAAAAAGGTTTCAGATTTCATAAATTGGCAAACTTCTGAAAATGGGAGAAGAGATGACATGCCCAAACTGGATTAATCACATAAGGAGATTTTATTTGCAAGTTGGGATTCTCAGCTCAAACAAGAATAACAAGAAACAAATGATTCGACAGTGGTGGCAAACAATGTCATGGAAAGTGTAAATGAAAATTTTCATAATGCTAATCTTGTGGCAGAGACCACCCCTAGTTTCCTTCGAAATGCAAAACAACTAGAATTACGGTGGAAACAAGCAACAGAAGAAAGAACAAAAGAAATTAGGCAAGTAATCAGGTTAAACTGGGAGGCATACTGGCAATATCTAGTAAAATCACACAGCCAGTGGATGACCTTGAAATGCCTAATTATTTCTACCAAGAAAATGGTGCCAGTGTTTATCAATGTCGTGCTTATAGGACAAATGAAATCTGAAGTCGGCTAACCTACACTCCTCAAAACCATGTTAGGTATTTGCAATTTGAAAGATCGAATGCAGGATTAGTCATTATGCACATCTCTATTATTGATTTACTTTGCTTAAATTGAGGCAGGTCATTTAATCCTCCTCAAAATTTTTTGTAATAATCTATTTTTAGTTTCGTAAGTTAGCATTTAAACCCTTCTCATGCATTTAGAGAAGGGTCGAGGAATTTTATCAGAAATATTCTTCAGAACATTCACTTTTTTCCCTTTGAGGAAGTTTTGGTGAAATTAATGGAACAAGATTTATTTTCTATTTGAATTTGACATCTTCTGCTGAAATTGCACTTCTGTACTGTTATATGATGTTGGATGATTTGAAAGTAGATCAATATTATTGGAGCACATGAGTAGAACATATTATAAATGGTACTTTTATATCTTAGTTCTTTTTACATATGCGTCAAGCAATACATTATCTTTAAGTTATTTATGTATGAAAGTTTGAATTTTTCATTGCCATTATTGCACTATTGTGTGATGATGATCTATAGTTTATGCTAAATACATGAATTATTTTTATGTGATATATCTCTCATATTGTTTCGGCTAACTTTTTATACGAAATGATCATTGTTAAATGGATTCACTTCTTATTGTAATTGAATGATCTTTATTATCATTTGCTTTCAGACATCATTTTAGATCACATATATCATGTTACTCCCAGGATAGTTATAGTTAGATAAATATTTTTGATTAGGAAAAACTACATATGATTATTAGTTAAATTATATTAGTTTTAGGATAAGTATTACTCCGAAATCTCAAAACATCATCCGATTAGCACAAGCATAAAAATAGATTCAGAAACTGGTCCCATCATCCCCAGTCGGATCCACTATTCAAAATGGAAAATGAACTCTCCCAAGGTCTGGACTGGGTGGTTATCCCCCTCATTGAAGTAACGATTTTTGAGCCTTAAATTGGTTGTATTGTACACTGGACGTAGGAGTATGCATTGTGTAATGTTGTAAACTAGGTATAGTTGTATGTGTTGCATTTCAAGTGTAGGTGCATGTATTGCATGGTGTTGTATGCAGTCTTTGATTGTATGTGTGTGATGAAAATGATGTGTGTTTGCACATAGTTGAGGAGAAGACACTGGGTATTGTCGCTTGTGGAAATTGATCCAAAGTGTGTGTGAAATAAGGACAAAGGTGGAAGCCAAGATTGATTAAAGGATAAGTATGAATATTTTTTTCAGATTGACTCTGCATGTGATTTATGATTCTAGTTTATGATGATTACCCATGATTTATAATGGTTACACGTGATTTGTGATTTTTATCTATGATGGTTGTGTTTTGAGCTAACATGATCTCATATATTTATACATGATGATTTGTTCAAAGATTCTAGTTTGATTTGTTGTGATAGGATGTAAACTTAATTGCAATTAAACCTTATTGACAAGCTATGAATGAGGTACGATTTGAGGTTATTTTGATTTATTTGAATCTAATGGAAATTATGTGATTGGAACATGAATGCATGAACATCCTCGGTTGGATGGTTGAACTCGACTGCAAGAATTAGCAAAAATAGTGAAAGAAATTGGAACATACAACAGTATGCTGGTAAAGAACTTCATGAGTAGGGCCATAATGGGACAATAGTACCCAATAATGTCCATTGATTGCCATGAGCATGCTATGACTAGTATGATGTTTTGAGCTACGAATATACCTTTGTTTTTGTATCTTCTGATATGAGGAAGCCTTTCGAAGGGATGGACTGCTAAAAGTGGGGATGCTAGCGAGACTTGGAAGGGGAGTGACTGCACTGAGGGATTTGACTGAATTGCCTGAGGGACTATGTAGCAGAATAGGGGAGATCGAGGATGGATTTGTTTTAGTCATTAACATTGCTAGATGGAATCATATGCACATTGGAAGTGCAGCTTCGAACAATGAGCCGATAATTGTTCACTGAGAGGATAAGTGGCAATGGATTGTGGCACTAGACATTGGATGTAGATTTGACTTTGCAGTGGATTCTGGAAGTCATGGAAAGGATTTGAATCATGGTATTAATTTGAGGGTGGAGGTGTGTACCTCTAGATTCTCTTGTTGTCGATGCAGACATCGTATCCTTTTGTTTGCTGGTTGAGAAAATGTTAATATGTGTATATGTGTCTATTATTGTAAATATTGTATGAAGTTGGATTTATAAAGCTCCATAGAGAGTATGATTATTTATTGGGTGAAGAAAATGTGCATAAGTATATATTTTTATTCTTGTAAACACTATAATGAGCTATGTTAGAAAGCCCTAGAAAATGATATCATTGTCATGTTTTAGTAAGTGATCATTGTAAATATGACAACGAGTTATGTTATAAATCTCCATGGGAAATATGTTTTTTTTCAATATCCTTTTTTATTATAGGTGTCATTGAACACTCAGGACGGTGTTCCCCCAAGGGTGAGGGTTCTGTAACAGCCCTGGTGAAAATTCCATGTAAAATTTATGTATGGTCACAATGATGGGACACATATTCTAAGCTGGATGGTGGGGGCAACATCGTAATGGGTGTTGATTCGATTTATTATGGCTAAGGAAATTGGAAAAGGAAATGGCTAAGTATTTGCGAATACATGAGGCATTCATTGACATTTTATTTATGAAGATAATGGAAATTAGGATAAAAAGGAGGTGAAACCTCATAGGTTGCAAGTGAGGAGAAAAATGAAGAAAATAAAGGCCACATTAATAAAATGGATTCTTAGGATTAGTTGGAAAGCTCTTAGGTAGTGTAAGCTCTTAGCTAAGACTTGGTTTATTCAGTGTTGGATCTCTCTCATTTTCTCTTTCTCTATCATATTCTTGGAGACTTAGAATTTTCTTGGAGCACTCTTGGAGGGTATGGCATACTTACATTGTTGGAGAAAGAAGGTAAAGGAAGAGCAAGAAAGCACAAGAGGGCATCAGGATGAGAAACTACAACAGGTTTTTCTTGTAGGTATCAAGTTGCATGTATGTCTTCCTCACTAGTTTTGGTATGCATGGCACATGCATATGGCTTCTTAGTTATGATTTGTGACTAACATCGAGGATTTCCTGGATTGACATTGGATTTGACTAGGCTTGTCATTTCCTGGATAATGATGGATATTGTAGGTATATTTCATTGTTTTTTTTTGGTTGGTTCTCATTTTTCCTTAGCTTGGGTTGAGTTATTAGTTCCTGGAAGCCTTGGTTGGAAAAACACTCTTGAAGCCTTGTAACAGCTTGGGTTGAGTTACTAGTCTCATAGCCTTGGTTGGAAAAATGCTCTGGAAGCCCTTGGTGGCTTGAGTTGCTAGTCCTGGAAGCCCTTGGTGGGTTGAGTTACTAGTCTTGGAAGCCTTGGATGGACAAACACCCTGGAACCCTGGCAACAATCATCAGTTGAGTTATTAGACATGGAGCCTTTATTGGAAAAATGCTCTGGAGCCTGATAACAGTCATGGGTTGAGTTACTAGTCGTAGGATCAGGGTTGGAAAAAACACTTTGGAGCCTTTGAATGCTAGGATAGAGACTGATCTATTAATTCTTTTATGATATCCAACCATGAGGTGGAATCACTGTTTGATAGGTTGAGGTGGATGGCCACTGGAAGCCAAAGGTGATTTTTGATTGATGTGCTCTATGAGATCCCACATTTATACTTGGAATATGGTATGGGGATGAATGGATGAAGAGAGATTTGGCTTAGCCATTCTAAGGTCGAGTGGAATGTGGAAGTTCCATCCCGGGTTGGATTTTGCATCATCAATAAGAGGTAATTTATCCTTGTATTTCTATAAGTATTATAATGGATTATATGTGGTTTATATGGTTGTGATTTCATTGATATTTTTTTCCCTATTATGCTGGTTATGTACATGTTTTATGACAATGTGTATGTATGGCTCTCATCCTATTTCTTCTTGTATATGAATGAACAATGTATCTATGGTATAATGGATGGACTGGTAGTTAATGTGATAAGGCATCAATGCTTCATGGTTAGTCTTAGATAAGTATGAGACCTCTATGCTTAGATATGTTATTTACACTTGCAATTTACATATTCGTGATATGTTTGACAAAATGCATGTCATGGCTAGTAGAGGTTGTTGACACCTAATCATAAGTATTGGGTGAATAAATGAAATTGATGTAAATAAATAATGGAGAATATGAATAGTCATCAGGAGACAAAATGAATAGCCTCTCTCTCATGTATATAATAAACACCAACCTAAATGAAATAAATGAATTGAATTTTGTGGAGTTACTACCTAGCCTAACATGGTATCAGAGCTAGCTCCATTTTTTGGCATCTCCTTCTAGTCTTGTAACTCCCTTCTGCTATTTTCTTGCAGTCTGTCCACTGCCCCTTGTGGAGTCTGTCTACTGGCCCCTCCACAATCACTGCCCATTAACTGCTGCCACTGTTTAGACACTAAAAATCTCTGACATTATTCTCCTCACTCTCGTGACAGGGTCTTTGATTCCCTTGATGTGCACTAATTTCTTTACTTGGTCTCCCTCTACGGATTTTTGTCATTATCTACATATCTAATGCTACTCGCATTATATTTTTTCCTCATAATATTTTTGGTTGAGGTGGTACTTCAGAGACTTCTTCTCTCTGGAGGCAGTTAATCATAGCCAGAGTTTCCTCTACTGCTACTCCGGAAGCATTCCTCTCCTTGTCAAGCTCGTACTTCAGTTGATCTATCGTACGTGGAGGAGAAGCATAGCATTTGAATGATGAATGGTTCGAGTAGCTACGCAAATGGGTAATGGTATCATCCCTAGTTCGAGTAACTACTAGCAGCGTCACCAGTTATGGGGATGCGAACCAAAGTTATGAGCTATAGCATGGACAATGTAACCCTTGTGGAGTAACTGGTTGACAAGCCAAGAAACATGTCCCTCCCTTCACACAAAAAGTAGATGCTCGATGGGATTTACCATCAATGGTTGCAGTCGCTATTTTGAGGTGTAATGGGTGACCCCTTTTTCTTCCAATATTAATTTTGAGTTGAAGTTTTTTTGAACCTTTACAATCAGAATGGAAGTGCCTCAATGAAACTATCTAGGTGTTGTGTGATATGGTTGAATGCCTTTTAAATAAAAAATTGTATGTGCGCTGCTATCCATGTCTAAAGTCTGTTGAACGCTAGCAATATATTGAATGTTGTCTTGGTGTTGTACATTGAATGCTACCTAGTGCACTGCTATCCAAGTCTGAAGTCTGTTGAATGCTACCAATATATTGAATGTTGTCTTGGTATCACCATATGCTGCCCCACTTGTGTATGTATTGAAGTTTTTTTTGGGCATATAAAAATCGTTAAATGCCATGTGTTGAATATAGTATTTTAAAACAAGGACATGGGTCAAAGAACTATGGCATGAATTGTTGAATGCATTGTACAGATTCGGGTATTTACAGTCTTAGGTATTGACATTTGCTATCGAGGTGAATTGTTATCCAGTCATATCAGAATTATTCTTTTTCCCATTAAGAGTAAAATTTTGTAGTAGAAGTTTTTGTTACAGTATGCATTCAATCATATCCATTGTGGGAATAGCTCTCACTGGCAAGGAGAACTATCCTAAGTGGTCCTGAATGGTAAAACACACCCTCATTTTCAATGATTTGTGGAAAGAAGTGTGCATTGGAGATGGACACAAACAACCAAAACAACCTACCTCAGACAAAGAGCTCACCATTTGGGAAAATGACAACAGCAAAGCCTATGCATTAGCTACAACATCTATAAGTGAAGAGGTGAGTTGCCATATTACACCATTTTCAACTGCTTTTGAAGCCTTACAAAAGCTGAAAGAACTCTATGACTCACATTCTGCACTTGAAGTTGTTCAACTCATGATTAAACTCTTCACTCTTGAATTGCAAAATAATGATACTCTTGCTCTTACATCCGAAGTAAAGTCTATAATGCATGATATCCAAGCCACTAAAGTTGATTTGGATATTCCTCTTATTGATTTTCTCAAGGCAATTTATCCTACTTAGTCCAATTGTCTTCAATCATTGCAAGAAAATGGAAATCTTAAAGACATTACCTTTGACTCTCTTGTGAAAAAAATTGTTGAGAGAGAGAAAGCTTTTGGAAAGAAGACAACCCCTGAATCTTTTGAAGAGATTGTGTGCCTTGCTCATAAAGAAAAGCATCCTGCTCAAGATTCTTCAAGAGAAAAGGTGGTCGAAGAGGAAGAGGAAGATATTTCAGAGGTGGGGGGGCAGACACTCTCAAGGAGAAAAGGTAGATTTGCACTACATACACTACAAAAGAAATGGATCACATGATTCCTCTACATGCAAGCTACCATGGTACAAAATCGAGCAGCAAAGAAACCAACAGAAAGGTAAAATTGATGATATAGACAAAGGTAAAGCACCTGATTCCGCTCACTATGTTTTGGCACAATGTAATATTGGAGTAATGAAGATTTATTTAATGATTCACTTGCTTCTTGGAAAAATGATTGGTTGCTTGATTTAGGAGCAACTTGCCACATGACTCATAGAAAATATTTTTTTGAAGAATTTACTGATAATTTTGATGAAGCAATATTCTTTGCAAACCAATAAAAAATCAAGCCATCGGGGCTTGGCACAATCAGGCTTAAATTGTTTGGTCTTCCAGACTTTCTTCTAAATCATGTTCTCTATCTCCCACATCTAAAGAGAAACTTGATGTCCTTGGTCCACATCCACTAGCAAGGTCACTCCATTCATATGTTTGATGGCAAGCTTGAGGTGAGAAAAGCATCTGACCACTCACTTGTCATGAGGGGAATAGAAGAAGAAAGGCTTCTCAAGCTGCAAGGTACCTCTGCTTGGGCACAACATTTCTCTTAAAATTTTCATTATGAAGAAGGTACACTTCCATAAAGTTTATTATGGCATGATAGATTTGGCAATTTGAACTATGATAGCCTCTACTTGTTGAAGAAAAATGATTTTGTTGGTTTTCCTACAATTCCTTGAAAATTTAAGCAATGTGATGCTTGCATTCTAGGAAAGCATAGAAAACAGTCTTTTCATAATTCACATTCAAGAGCACATAGAAAACTTGAACTCATTCATTTAGATTTATGTGGTCCAATGACTATTCCCTCTGCAAATGTAAATAAACATAGGATGAAATTTATTGATGACTAAACCAGAATGTGTTGGGTTTATTAATTGAAGAACAAATCTGATGCTTTTCAAACATTAAAAAACTTTCATTAATGGAATGAAAATGATGCACAATCTCATATTGCATCTATTTGCACTGATAATGGAAAAGAATATATATAAAATGAACTTGAAAACTGTCTTCTCCAACATGGGATCAAACATCAAACAATTGTTCCTTATAATCCCCAACAGAATGGTGTAGCTGAAAGAATGAATATGACAATCTTAAATATGGTACGATCAATGCTCTTCTTAAAAAATGTAAAGATAATATTTCGGGTTGTTGCTATTATATGTGTTGCGTATATAAAGAATAGATGTCCATCCGATGCTATTAGAAACAAGACTCCATATGAAATGTGGTATGGAAATGTTCCTTCAGTAAAGCACCTCAGGGTCTTTGGTTCCACCTGTTATGCCTTGATACCAAAGGTACATCGAAACAAACTTGCTGCTAGAAGTCATAAGTGTATCTTCCTAGGGTATTCAAACACTTCCAAAGCATACCATCTCTATGATGACGTCAATAACAAGTTTGTTGTATCTAGAGATGTAATTTTTCTTGAATCATCCAAAACTGACAATGTTGTTGAGCGAAACTTGATCACCTGGATAGATTCACAAATGAAAAAGCATTTCAATAATTTGATAATCAGATTCCACATCTTGAAGGGGGGATTCGTATAGTATATCAACATGCGGAATCTTCTTATGAAGAACACTCTCCTCTACACGAAACTCCAATGATAGATGATGCTTTAAGTGATGTGATTGATAGAATTGGGAGACTCAACCTTGATTCATTCTCAACTCAATCAATAGAGTAGCTTGGACCATCTGATAAAGGTCCCCCAACGTGGCTGACAAAGACACTTGAATGTGTTCATCCTGATGAGGATGGAAAGATGGGAACAAGAAATTCAAACCGACAAAATGGAGGTGATGTAGATGGATCCAATTCACCTGTTGATATGGATGTTTATGATTGTGAATTGAACTTGTCTACAGGTTTTGAACCAACTTCCTTCAAAGAAGTTACTTCTCATGATGAATGGAAAGAAGCGATGTAAAAGGAGTATGATTCCCTCATAAAGAATGGCACTTGGAAGCTGGTTTATCCTCCATTAGGAACCAAACCAATTGGATACAAGTGGGTCTACAAGAACAAGTATAAAGTTTATTGCTCACTTGACAAGCACAAATCTAGGCTTGTGGCAAAAGGTTTTGGATAGAAGGAAAGGGTCAATTATGTGGATACTTTTGTCCCCACAGCAAAATGGGCTACCGTCTGGACACTCTTTTCCTTAGTAGCTGATAACGCTTGGAAAGGCCATCATATGGATGTAAAAATTGCTTTCTTGAATGGAGGTCTAAAAGAAAATGTTTTTATGTCCCAACTTGAAGGATTTGCATTGGAAGGACATGAACATAAAGTATGTAAACTTGTGAAATCCTTGTATGGCCTCAAACAAGCACTGTGAGGTTGGTATGGAAAACTAACTGAGCATCTTTTGAAAATCAATTTCAAACCTTATGATCTAAATGATGCATCTTTATTTGTCAAGGAATTTGGGAAAACAATTGTATATCTTGTGGTATATGTAGATGATATTTTGATGACAGGGAACAATGAAAGCTACATTGCATCCATAAAGAAGGAATTGGGGAAAAGTTTTGAAATGACTGATTTGGGCTATGTTCATTACCATCTTGGTATTAAATTAACTCGACATCCCTAGTCAATATTTCTTTCTCAAAAGAAGTACATTGGAGATCTGTTGAACAAGTTTGGCATGACAAAATGCAATCCTCTTACTACTCTAGTGGAACAAAACTTAAAGCTCACATCCATATAAGGAAAAGAATTTGAGGATGCAAGAAAGTATAGACAACTTGTAGGAAGTCTCAACTACCTAACTACTATGAGACGAGACATTTCTTTTGCTATTGGAATCCTCTCTAGGTTTATGAAAAAGCCTTGTGAGGGCCATTGATCTGCTGGAAAAAGAGTTTTAAGGTACTTGAAGGGAACTCAAGACTTTGGAATCAAGTATACACAGGTGGATGAATTTAGCTTGATTAGATACTCTGATTCAAACTTTGATGGAGACAAAGAAACTAGGGTATTTACTTTAGGATATGCTATGAGTCTTGGATTAAGAGCTTCTCCTAGAGATCATGCAAAAAATCATTTCCAACAGATTCAACAACAGAAGAAGAATACGTGGCAGCAGCTGAGGCAACAAAAGAAATTGTGTGGCTTAGGAAAATTCTTGAAGATTTGCAGGTAAAACAAGTACAATCAACTTGACTCGTGATTGACAATACCTCTGTTCGTTCTTCCTCATGATGAATGAGATCCTTGGGGTAGTAAACTATAGAGATAGAATATTTGATATCCAGATATATCTCTTTTTTCCTATCTTGTTCCAACCAACTATAAGATCAATTAATTGATAGAAAGGTCCACTTTCCACTCCCCATCAAATTTCAATACCAGTAATAAAGTTGGCCGAGAACCCAAAGTTTCATGATCGAACGAAGCACATCAATACTAAATATCATCTGATTTGACATCATGTTGAAGCCAAAACAATCCATCTCTACCATTGTTCCACAAATGAGAAAATTGCAGACATCTTCAACAAAGCACTTGGAAGAGAAAAGCTTTAAAGATTCAGAATGATGCTTGGACTCACGAACATCCCTTCAGATTAAGGGGGGGAATGTCGACACCTAGTCATCAAGATTGGGTGAAAAACTAAAATTGATGTAAATAAATAATGGAGAATATGAGTAGTCACCGAGAGATGAAATGAACAACCTCTCCCTCATGTATATAATAAACATGAACCTAAATGAAATTGATGAATTGAATTTTGTGGAGTTACTACTTGGCCTAACAGAGGTCCATTCAAGGTGTTAAACAAGTATTTTCTTTTATACTTCCATTTACATGTTATTTTACTGTTATGAAGGTATCATGAAATTTTTGTTAGTAACTTGGGCTTTGGGACTAAAAAAGTGGCTCAAATCCTAGGGACACTAGCATAGCACCGAAACACTTAGTCTTTGGATGCTAACATGAAAGCTTGTGAGAGGCACTTTGGGTTTCTGTATGTTTCCATTCATATAGCATGAGATTGAATAAGGCTTAAGTTATCCAAAATTTCAGTGAGACCCAAGGGCAAGTTGTCTGAAGTGTTGGATTGATTCTTGAGGGTCCCAAAGCTGATGGTGAATGTCTGTATGGTGTTTTTCCTTTGGTTCCACTTCCTTAAAATGAATTAGGAGGTCGAATCATATCATAGTGGCATCTCGTAGAATGTTTACCTTTGTTGGCTGGTTTCTTAGGGAGATGTGGGAGTAGGGTGTTACAATAGGGCATGGCCCTCTAAATTTAATGAAGAAAATGGAATATTTTATTCTTCCTTTCGATAACCTACACTAAAATATACTTCTAATTATTGCAACTACTGATTTAGCTTCAAATCATCAATCACACATTGATAAAGCTTGATTTTGACCTTCACTTCCATTTTGAGCGTGGACTATGAAAAGTTCACAACACTCAAACTAGTATGATATTTTTCAAGTTCTTTCATTACTTCCTGGTTTGTTTCTTCCAAAGCTCCTAATCCTCCCCTAAATCATACCTCTATGTTAGAAAACCTCATCTTCTCCAAATAGGTTGATCTTATTGGTCAAGGCTTCCATGAGGTGGCTCACATTATGGTTTATATTTGACACTCTTGCTTCCATTATTACAAACCTCTCCTGTATGAAATCATGAGGGTCTTCCTATATTTTTCAACCATGACTAGGGTTTTGTGACTTTTAGCTTAACCCATATGGATCCTTAAAACTCCCCACAATATACCCAAAGAAACCTACTCTAACACCAATATGATTCATAAACTACAATGGATATTCTATTGGATAGTTTGTCACAACAAATCTAATAAGATTATGCTTAAAATCCAGAATCCACACTATGATTGTTTATTTCTTCGTATATTTTTGGATCTATTAATCACTATTTATTGCACATGCATGTAAATTATAGGTATGCATAAAGTAGATAAAAAATGAAAGAAAACTCAGAAACCCAAAAAATAACATAAGATATAACCTATGAATCTCTTTTGGAGGAAAATTGCATTGGATGGTGAGACTACTCTAACCTCTTTCTCTAAATAGAAAATGGATGCAAGTAAAAAAAAGCGAGGTCTGTGACCCATATGCTACTACAATATTCAAATACTCTCTGGTTTCTTTATGCCTATTCACTTCTGTCTACTCTACCAGTATATGGAACAAAAGAGACCCAAATAGAAAGAAACCCCTTTTCCTCCTAGTGGCTCTGTTATTACATAGCCCTATTGGAGGTTAGGTTTCACTACAGCTCTTAACTATAGTTACAATATGGAAACTTCTAAAGTATTCTTCGTCAACATTACATGGCTAGCCCCGTTTCCATGAGCAATGAGGTTGACATGGCATCCTCTATAATTGTGGTGCTGAAAACAAAGTCAAATTAACTGGCATGAATTTTGCATATAAACCACGATTGAGGTGACATTTGCCTCATTAAAAATGTCTCCATGTGAGGTTAGCACTTAAGCAAAAAAAAATTACTCCTCAGAAAAGTCATTAATGCCTCAAATTACTCCCGAAAGGATTTTGACCCCAATTGTCAAACTTGGTCATGGTGTTAAAAATAATCTTAATCTTAATGATAATATAATATGTAATCCTCAATTAAATCATGACCTTAAGAACATAATTAATAATATTTTATTTAAACTTAAATTTTAAAAATAACTCTTGAACGTTAGTTTTAAATATATCAAATAATATCTTCAACATAAAATGATAAATAAATTTAATATAATCTTAAATATATTAAATATAAAATAATCAATAAATTTAATATAGTTATATTAAAGTTGTATATATGTATCGATTCTTATATATCCCAATTTGTCAAAATTGGTCATGGTCATAAAGATAATCTTAATGATAATAACTAGAAAAACTGAGAGATGCACACAAAAGGACAATTCTATTACACACTACAAATCACACGGATACATCACATATTTATAGTGCTTGTGAGATCTAACCAATTCCAAATATAATTGGGGAGGCTGATATATTCTCTCAACATCCACCTAAAAATATGAAACCAATTCTAAACTGAGCATTGAAGAATTATCTTCCAATTCTATCCCTTAATTCTTACATGCAAAATTACAATACATATTATATTAATAAAATTGATCTTTCTCTGACTAGTGTTGATCAACAACTCTACCCACTCTATAGTATTCTCGACTCTGCTCTTTCACTCTCCACATATTCGACCTTACCTTTCGACTCATTTAAATTACACCCACTTCTCACCATCAATGATGAAATTTGCAAGATCAACAATATTGACAACGTGGCTTGTCAGGGCTTCCATGATAAGAACTAACAGTTAATGAACCAATCACCATCTGTTAGATATTTCGATCTCAACTATCCATTAGTTGCTAGGTAGATGGTTTGAATACTGAATGTGTTCAAAAGCTGATCTAACAACATGACCTGTCTCACACACATGGATCTCATACTATAACAGGTATTCATTGTTTAGCGTTTTACGAGTGCAAAGAACAACAAACCATAATAATATATAAACACAATCAAACTAGTGATATGTTCAAGGGTTTTTGAGCTTCAAGAACCATTGATTTAATTTATGCAACACTCTACAACGATTGGTTCTGTACCAAATATAACTTACAAAAATAAAATAAAATAAGCATACAGATACAAACTTCTCCTCATGTCAGTTCGTTAGTTGGTGCAAACTTTGCAATTCAGCCACATAAATTTCTCCCTTCAAAGAATGGGCATAATTCTATTCATGGAGTGTGAAAGAGTTCGCAATTTTCAATATTGATAATGCTTGTATTGATCCATAATTTGTACTCCCACATGTCTTTAGAACAAGCTTATATGGATAAATAAACAAACTCGATTTAGACATGACATGTGAATCGTGATGCTCATTAAAGAGATTAGAAATAATTATTCACTGGACCACGTCTATAATTTGATCCGAAAAAGCTCGAATGACTGCCCTCAGGTCACTTCCTTCTGGATCATTAAAAATTGAAGGTGCAAAGAATTCAACCTCTAGTCTTTTTTCAAATTGTTCAAACCCAATTGCAGTCATGGGAGGAATAAAATCTTTATAGGCCATAACCATTTCGAAATGCAAAGGAAATTTTACAGCCTATGCAGTTGTGATATAGAAGAAAAGAAAGACTATCAATGGAATTTCAAAATCATTGGGGGCAAAATAGCCACTCTAGAGTAGTTGGGAGCCAATCTAATAGTTGTGTCACTTATTCCAGAATTAAGTGTAATCTCCATTGTAGACTTGGAGGCATCCTTTCATCCAAACTTAAACAAGAATGTAATAAATTACTGATATAACCATAGATACAAAGATGTAGCAGAAATAACACTTCATTTCATTAACATCAAATAATGAAATATGCTTACAAACATAATGGAAATAAAACTAGCTTGGGCGATGGTAGTTTATCTCTGAGAAGGGATGTGGAGGGTACATGCTTCTGAACTGTGTTACAATTCATCTCAAAGGCATATTTATCATTAAGAAACAATGGAAAACCTTAAACATCCAAAAACCTAACCCTCGGAGATGAAGCACCAAAATTGTGGGCCTTGTTTAGGTAAATTGCTACATCAACTTCTCGAGTTCGTAACTTTGGCATATGATCTCCGTTTGGCTATCATAATACCTACTTTTTAAGATATCAAAGAGGAGCTTAAAAAAAAAATTCTAATTGAGATTAGGGATATTCCAGTCTCTTCTTTTTCCCAGAAAAAGTCTTTTATTCCCACAAAACAACTACAAAAGTTTAGGACCCAAAAAAGTTGCCAAAAATAGTAAGTTTTGGTACATTTAAGGAAACTAAAAGGAAACAATATTGGGGGTCCAAATGGAATAGGAAGGTGACCACCAATAGCTACCTAGATCATTCCTCCACCCTTACAAATCAATGGCCCCAATTATGTTGAGTGCCTCCATGAGATGGGGAAACTTATGCTAAACTTGGTCTCTGGTGAGCCAATTGCCTTGGTGTAAGAGTTGGCCAGCTTTGACAACATAATATAGTTGGATATTCTATCTGTGGGTGTTCTTGATCTATGTGTCCATGATTTGATTAGTTGTGGGTTGTTTCGTGCAGACTCGGTTTAGCTCTGCTGGTGTGAGTTGTTCTGTAATGTCGATTGTGTCAAAAAATGATGGAAAGTATGGTCGAGGGTGATCTAGATTGAACACTAGCTACATACCAAGGAAAGGTGGAATTATGAGCTCAAAGGAATTGTCCCCTACAACCTTGGTGATGGTGTATGACCCATATCTAAGCAAGTGAATGTTGTGGTGGGGTCCAACGAGGTGTTCCTTCTACAAATGTAGCCAAACTTTGTAGCCCACATGAAACTTGTGCGACACCCAATGTTGATCATGGCGCTTCTTGTACTTAGAATTGGCTATGTCCAATATATCATGGACAAGTTGGCAGATGTGTTGACTGTGATGAATGAAGCAGTTAGGCCTATCAGATTTGGACTAGAAGTGAGTCGAAGCTTCCTGAGTGGGTGAAAATAGTATGAAAACATCAATTTGACATAATGGAAAAAATCCAAGTCCTGCCTGAAAGTTGTTGTGGCTTGCTGAGATATGAAGATCTCTATTGTAGCTATGCTAGACATAGGGGAGGCTTTCATCCTATGTGCATGCATGCTTTGAGTTGTACATGCACAGAATGTGTACGATTGTTCTATTGACGACTTCTGCTTGGGCATTAGTTTGGGGCTGGAAAGCCATGGACTTAGTAGGTTTGGTATCCATCATTGACTAAAGACTTGACCAAAATGCACTTAGGAATCTATTTTCACACTCTGAGAAAATGGAGTGTGGGATCCCAAACTGTACCCACACTCGCTCAAAGAAGATCTTAGAAGTGGCCTCTACTGTGATACTCTTCTTATAGGCCTTCGTAATGGCAATCTTAGAGAATCTATTGATGCCCATGAAAACACAGTCATTGTGGTGCTTAGTAGAAGGAAGGTCTGACATGTAATCCATGGAGATGGATTCCAAAGGTCGACCTGTAGTAGGAAAACAAGTATATTGGCCTTGGTTTTTTATGGTTGGTTCGGAAATGACATAGGCAACGCATGATCGAATGTACTTCCCAACATTCCGGTGAAGGTTCGACCAATAAAAATACTTCTACGGTACTGCGACAATTTTCTCTACTCTAAAATGTCTAGCAACTCGGCTGTAGTGTGCCTCTCAAGTCATCTTGGAATGCTCACTGGAAGGAACAAATATGTGTCCTATGTGGCATAGTAGTGCATCCTAGAGGTGAAAATTTGGAACTTCGTTAACTTCCAGAAGTGTCTTGAATATTCTTATGAATTCTAGATCACTCTTATAAAGATGCAGCCACCACGAAGTCTCATGCTCACAGGAGCCAAGCACATTCATCAGCACCATGACTAGTGGTTGGCTGAGGTAGTTTGCAACATTATAGGTGATTCCCTTCTTGTACTTAATGTTCAAATGCACAAGTTATAGGTATGTGGACCATTTGTAGGTTTTAACCCCATACATAAATTACCTGCATATGAATTCTAAAACACAGAAAATAAACAATGCAAGAGCATAACACATAAAACACATATACACAAAGATTTCCACTGGATCCCAAAACCGGGACTACCAGCCTGACTTTTCATTATGTTCCTTTCAATGTTACAATACATATTTTTACGTGTCGAAGCATCTAATACCATGCACTAAAATCCATCACGTCTAAAACCATGGACCAAAAACCATTGCGTCCAAAATCATGTACAAACAATCATGCACAAAGCCATAGGTAGGTTTGCCCAACCTAATATAGGGTCAAAAAAGAAATTTTTTTGGGTCATTACCCCAGACCCATAGAGTGGGGTTACCTACACTCCTCAAACCCCCTGTGACCAGCCCCGCCACTAAGAAATTGGCGCAATGAAAGGGGGGACCCGTAGTTAACTACATGGGCTAGTCATGGAAACAATATAACACAACCCAACATTCTCCCACATGTTCTTTTCCTTCCATAGAGAACCACAAGAGAGCTTAGTTATTTATCCAGCCGTACAATGCCCATTGTTTCTCTACACCAAGAGAACTTCTCAGAGCTCACATATTTTGTCAATGCATCTACAGTATTTTTCAAAGTGTCCACCTTTACTAGCAACACCTTTTTTTCTTCTATCATATCCCTCACAAAGTGATACTGAACATCAATGTGCTTTGTCTTTGAATGATAAGCAGGGTTCTTTGCCAAGCAAATTGCACTTGGCTGTCACAGTCTATCCTTATAGCTCCCTGTACTAACCCCATACTTGAACACAATCTCTGCAACCAAACTGCTTCCTTGCTTGCATGAGTGGCTGCCATGTATTCTGCCTCTGTAGTTTATAGTGCCACTACAAATTGTTTCTTACTCATCCAACTGACTACACCTACAAATAGGTTAAACACATACCCACTTGTAGATCTTCTCTGATCCAAATCTCCAGCCCAGTCTACATCAACAAAGCCATGAATATCTAACACTTGTCCAATCCTGGTCTTCCTTGGTAGCACAAACCATAATCACTAGTGCCATGCAAATACCTGAAAACCCGCTTCACTATTGTCCAATGCTCCTTCCTTGGTTTTGACATAAACCTGCTCAATACTCCCACTGCATGTG
>APFE030817326.1:173071-186823 GCA_000404065.3 Pinus taeda | reverse complement strand
TCAACCTGATCAAACAAGCTATTATTAATGCTCCATCTTTAGCAACTCCAAATTTTTCAGAGCCTTTTGTTTTATATACATTTGCCTCAGATAGGTCATATGCTGCAATACTCACTCAAGCAAATCAAGAAAAGGCAGAAGCCCCAATTGCTTTTTTTAGTTCAAATTTACATGGTGCTGAATTAAATTATTCAGATGTGGACAAACAGGCTTATGTTGTTTTCAAAGAAATCAAATATTTCAGACCTTTTCTACTCAAAACCCATACTAAAATTATAGTACCGTTTCCAGCAG
Source organism: Pinus taeda (assembly GCA_000404065.3). Classification (NCBI taxonomy): domain Eukaryota; kingdom Viridiplantae; phylum Streptophyta; class Pinopsida; order Pinales; family Pinaceae; genus Pinus; species Pinus taeda. The sequence continues at coordinate 186,529 of APFE030817326.1, read as the reverse complement.
TAAGGAATCCTCTAGTACAGAAGGATGTGGGTGAGAAAAGGGCCAATTGGGTTACTGCCTTACAAAAATATGACATAGAAATCAAACCAGCAAACATTGTAAAAGTTTAAGGCTTTTGCAAAATGCTAGCTGGAGCGTCGCAAATTTCTGAAAATCCATCTGCAGAGGTACAAATGTGCGAGGTAAGCCTAAACGATGCTGAGTCATTATACGCCGATATCATTTATTATCTTAAGGACAGATATGCTCCTTCACACCTCGATCATACTAAGAAAATAGCTCTAAGGTTGAAAGCCAAACAAAATCAGCTCATAAATGATATTCTTTTTAGAATAAATTATGATTATGTTCTCCTTAGATGTCTTGAGAAATCTGAAGCTGAAAAAAGTTTTGCAGGAACTCCACGATGGGCCAGCAGGCGGACACTATGCTAGAGATGCTACTGCACATAAAATCTTGCGCACAGACTATTACTAGCCCACATTATTCAAAGACTCGCACAGTTACGTGAGGAAATGTCAATTCTTCCAAACTACTACTGGGAGACAAAAGAAGCCATCCTTGCCACTACAACCAATTAACATTGAGCAACCTTTCAGTCAGTGGGGATTGGACATAATAGGTGAGATCGTTTCTCACTCTTCTAAGCAGCATAGATATATCCTTACAGCAACAGATTATTTTACTAAGTGGATAGAAGCAGTTCCACTCAAGACGACTAATGCTGAAAATATCATTGAGTTCATAAATCAATTTACAATCACCAGGTTTGGGTTGCCTTCCGCTTTAATATTTGATAATGCATCATACTTTTCTGGAAATGCAATGACTGAATTTGCACTTAAAAGAGGATTCAAACTTAAATATTCATCCAATTACTACCCACAGGGCAATGGGTTAGCGGAGTCTACAAATAAAAACCTAATCAGGATTATCAAAAGAACAGTTGACCAAAATCATAAAAATTGGCATAATTTTTTAATATATGCTTTATGGGCAGAGCGAATAATGCAAAAAGCTTCCAACGACACTTCTCCCTTTAATTTAGTTTATGGGAAAGAAGTGGTTCTTCTTATTCATTTAGCAATTCCCTCTTTGTCTTTAGTTCAATACATTGATGAAGTACCAATGTCCTCCTTACAGCTAAGACAAATGAAAATAATCAAATTAGAAGAACAATGAGAACATGCTAAGAAAACCCATGCTCATCATCAAGCACTAGTAAAATCCTCTTTTGATTCAAATATAATGACCAGAAAAGATTTTTAGATGGGATATTTAGTTTTAAAATGGGACAAGGCTCATGAAGAAAAAGGGAAACATACAAAATTTCAAATAATGTGGCTTGGTCCTTTTCAAATTGTAGAAGTCATAGGTCCATCAACATTTATGTTACAGGATTTAGCAGGTAAAAGAGACTCTTTGCTTGTTAACGGACAAATTCTCAAGAAATATTTTCCATAGAAGATTATTCTTCTATTTTGTAGAGTAATTGTTTTTCTTTTCATAATAAAACTAGTTGTGAATGGTTACATTAGGCGTTTACGAATAAGATACCAATTCTCTTTCAGATTTTGATTTTTTCGCTTGTATAAATAGAAAATATTTTGGAAAATTGATCTTTATTATTAAAAGATACAATTAAAGACTCTAGCCTAGATATGATACTAGTTTCAACTTCATAAAGTTTGATGAAAACAACCTTTAGTGAAGAAATTGTTTTATATCAGTGCAATGAAAGGTATCAATAACAAAATAAAGATTCTCTGCAGAAAAACTATTCCAAAAACTCTACTATTTTCGTCCAGGGCTATCTTAAGGAAAAAATGACTTCCTCCCTGCTAAGGAAATCACAACTTTCAGAGGAACAATCCAAGGATACACTTCATCTTGAAGAATGAGAGGTCTCATCACGAGCCGGCTTATCATAATCACAGATACTATAACTTGCTGACTTTGTCAAATACTGCACACCACAACAGGGCAATGACTCTAGATTGTTGCAATCAAAAGGCAAGGGGTCTCATCACGAGCCAGCTTGTTCAGCAAAGTTATAAATCAAGTGAATGACTGTGTCATAAATTGGCTATCAAACCAAGACATTGTTCTTTAAGAGTAAAAAGAAAATCAAAGCAATAAGTGTTGATGTGGATTCTTCTTTGAGAGTTGTAGGTTGCTTTAAGTAGGATACAGGATCATTGCTGGGTAACAGGTAACCCTGTCGAGGCTATAAATGCCTGCTAGCAGCAGAGGCTCTACCTATGACAAATAAGCATATTTAAAACTGGTTTACAAAGAAGACTTTGTTTCATCTTTACAGAGTAAGTAATGGCTGATGTAAATACAAGGACTAGCTTGAGGGAGCAAATAATAAAAGTTGAAAATAGTTGAAACAAAACGTCATTGACATGTTAGAGCATAATGTACTTTATCTTTTCATAATAAAGTTTAACTTTCTGAAAAATTCTCTGTTTTGGAAGTTTAGAAAATTCAATAGAAAAACAGAGATAACTGGTTCTTCCAAGTGAATCGTCAATTGTTGTAGCCACCAAAAACCTCCCTCCTTATATAGTGTTATTGTTAATACTAAATAAGTGGGGAACCTTAGTAAAAAAAATTTAAAAATCAATTAGTGCTTATATATCCTTTTGGATAAAGCTTAGCATCATGAACTTAGGAAAATACCTTTGAAAAATCTAAAAAAGCTTAAGTTTCATGATGAAGAAAGTCACTCTTTAAGAAATATCGCATCGCGCAAAGAATTATAGGATACCTTTTCATGAGCTAAAATTAAAAAAATGCGATATTGCGACGTGAAACTCCATCGCATCGCATACATTAATAAGCACTCACATTGGAAAACCTCAAAATCGCTGATATGTGATACCGCATATCGCAAAATCGCATAAAACACACATAACAATTAAACGATATTGCGATATTGTTTTTGCGATTTGCGATATTGCGACCTTGCGATCAAGCTCTAATGATATTACGATAATGCGATGCTGTGATCTGCGATACTGCGATGTAAATCGCAGAATCATTCCATCGCAGATTTTCCTGGCTCAATATTCAAGAAAAATCTTTTTCCATAAACCAAGAACTGGTCATGCACTTTAATGTTAATTAATGAGTTATATGCCAGTTGTTAATAAAATATGGTTTTGTGTTTATCGAAGAGCCAGTTCACGTAAGGTAGCATGTGTTTGCATATCTTTGGCATTTAAAGCTTTCTTGTCATTATTTTTATCATTACTTTCACCTCATTTGTAAACTGCAGGAACGAAGAACAAAAGGTTATACAAAGCAGTATGCAGGAAACTATGAGGGAGAAAGGCAGGACTCCAAATTTCTTTTGGGAAGGCACACCTGATCTACTTAAGGAAGAGAATCCTAAGGTAATGGGATTTGCTGCTACTACAGGGCCATCAAGGTCATCTGAAACATTAGTTACAAAGTTAGCTCGTTCATTCCTGCACTAGATAGCGGCAAGGCCCCAAATTCTCACATACACGGACAATGTTGATAACAGAAATGAACAGTTTAAGACTCGGGTCAAAAGCTTGTGGAATCATTATCTTCACAAAGTTTGAGCTTTGTATCTCCCAAAAGGCGCAAAAGGTGAAAAACGCGTCAAGGAAGCCCGAATCAAGAAATAGATGCAGTTTCCGATGCGCGATTAGCGCCTAGCACTAATCGCTGAGAAAATTGCTCGAAAAGGAAAGCTTCCAATTGCTCAATTACCTGCAAAACCCCAAAAATTGCAAGAAGTGACGATAGAAACAAACTTGAAACAGAAAGCTAAAGAAAAGGCAGAAGCAATTTCAGGGTTAATCAAGTTAAATTGGGAATAATACTGGGCATACATGGTAAAGTCATATAGTCACCAGATGATTCCGAAATACGTCATCAATTCTGCCGAAAAGATGGCACCAGATCTTGCTAATTCCATTTTCTCAATAGAATCATAAACTGAAGTCGGTCAACTGACTCTTCTCAAGCAAACGCTGAATGCTTGCGATATTAAGGAGCAAATACAAAAATAGTTAGATGTTAGATTTAATTTTAGAAATAGTTTTATTTTATTTTTTTCTTAGAAAAAGGACAGTCATTTAAACCGCATCCTGAATTTTTGTAATAAGTTATTTTTAGTTTTAGTTAGTAGTATTTAAACCCTTCTCATGCATTTAGAGAGGGGTCCAGAAATTTGCCAAAAACTTGTCCTTAGAACATGCACTTTTGCACCCTCCGAGGAGGTTTTGATGAATGAATGGAACAGGATTTGTTAATGTTTGCATTTAATATCTGCTACTGATGTTGCACTTCTATACTCTTAGTTGATGTTAGATCAAGGAGAGATAAATCATTGTCACTTGAAGCTCATGAGTAGGACTAGTTATAAATGGTACTTTTATCTCTTAACTTAACCATTTCTGCTTATGTGTTAAAGTGATATTCAGTTTTAGTTGTTTATATATTAATGCGTGAATGCCTGAGTTATCATTTGGCACTTTTGTACGGTGATAGCTATTTATTTATGCTTAATGTATGAATAGCTCATTATGCGATATGTTTTTCGCAACTGTTTCATCTTACTTTTTATACGAAGTGGTTCATCTTTATTGAATTATTTTTTCACAATAGCTGAATGATCTTTATTACCAGTTGTTATTTGAAATTTTTTTAGATCGCATAATAGAAGAATTACACCCCGGGTTAGTATACACTTAGATGTTTTTGTTTACTAGAATACAATAACATAGCACTAGATTAAAGTTAGAATTATAATATCTTAATTAGGAATCGTTAGATCAAAAACATCAAATTCTACACCCACACACTCATAAATTGGGAAATTGGTCCCATATCCCCAGTCGGACCCGTTATACCAAACAGATAAGGAGCTGCCAACCAAGGTCCGGACCGGGCGGGTATCCCCCTCGAAAATTGGGTCTACAACAGAGCCCCACCACAAAAAGTCTCTCCATATTAAAATAAAATTATTCCAAATAGCTTTTGACATTGGCATAACTGACATCTAATAATGTGGAATGGCCTGAAGCATTGACTTGGTGAGTGCTAATCTCCCTGCTAAATTCAAAGCTCAAAACATCCAAATTTATTTATATTAATTATTATTATTATTATTTTCCCGGTGAGTTTCTTAAGAAGGTCTTGCTAACAGGAATTTCTTTTCGAGTTAAGAACCAAGGGTACTCCAAAATACTTTGAAGGAAGATTAGATCTTTGAAACTCTAAAACTCGAGGTAAGTGACACTGAACCAAATCTTTACAACTAAAAAATAAAATATTTATTTTTTATTATTAATAAGTGTACCTAAACCATAAAAGTTCAAAGCAAAGAACAAACCTCTTTCACTTATATGAGGCTAGGTTGTCCAAATAAGCACTCATCATCAACAAATTGTTGGTGAGTCACTGAGAGGTCGTCACCAAATAAACACAACCCTCTAATCAACCCTCTAGAGCATGAATTCTTAAAGAGTTGACCCAAACCCTCCAAAGCCAAGAAAAAAAAAGGGGGATAATGGGTCGCCCTGCCTAAGCCCACGAGATAGATTGAAAGTGTTAGAAGGAGATCCATTAATCAAAATAGAAGAAAAAAGGTTGTAGAGGTAAGGGATCTCACCCAAGAAATCCACTTCCAAGAGAATCCAAAAGGATCAAGGACCTGTAATAAATAATCCCAACTAATCCTATCAATGTTAAATTGTAGTAAGAAAATGCTTCATTTGACTTGTGCCTTAGTCAAATGGAGAAATTTGAATTTCCACATCAACGGGATGACTTGAGTTGCAGTTGGCAGGAGTGACACGACCAAATCACTCAATTAAGTGAGTCAATTCGAGTTTGTAGGCTTGAAGAAAAGTTGTGCATGAGTTGATTACTAAAATTTAGCAATCTGGTGGAGTTATAGTTAGTGAAACTCAGTTATATGAGTTAAAGTTGTGAATAGAGTCAGTAGGATTTTAGTTGAGTACTTGTAATTATCGTTAACTTATTGATCTCTCAGTTAACTAGTCAATTTACTAAAAATAACCCTATTCATGCATGGAATTCGAATTGCCTAGTTGAGGTGGAGGAAAAGGCACATTGTAATTGTCAATTGTATACTAGTTGAGTGTATAGATTTTGCATTAGATCAGGTGATCAATTCCTTCTGGAATTGAGAAAGGAAATAATGAATTCTACTATTTTTTAGGGTCCAATATCCTTAAGGATTTCGCAAGGAAATAGGACGAAGGCTGAGGCCTATTTTGTCTAAGCGTTGGTTAGAGGAGGTCAATGAGCAGGAGATCAAAATTGCAATGCAAGGTGTGCTTCATGTGTGAAGCAGTGGTTGTAATTGATCCATATTCCCATATGAATTAATGCAAAGAAGCAGAGGGATTTTTCCAAGTTGGGTTCCCATGTATAACCATTGTGTTCCTTGTGTTTTGATGGTTGCATGTTACTGCATGTGTTTCTATCGTGTGTTTTCCTTTCTGCGGAATAGTCGAAGAAATTAATGTCTCTTGTTTTCAGTTCAAATTCATTAGTAGTAGAAAATTTATTGCAACTTCTACATGGTATTAGAATAAGAAAGACTACATAGAAACCTTTTTCAATATCTTCTCTCTGAGAAATTTCGATTTGTAGATTTTTTGATGCAAATTCTCTTCGATGCAAGAAAAATGTCTTTTAATGGATTGAGGCTTGAGTATGCATTGGAGGGCACCTCAATTTTTTGTGCTTGGAAAGACATGATGGAAGTTGTCCGGAATGACAATGGAGTATGGGAATACACACAAACTAATATTCCAAAACCAACAACATCAGATGCACAAGCACTTGCTTAGTGGAAGAAAGACACAACAAAAGGTAGGAGGATTATTCTAGAGGGTGTTAGAGATCATGTGGTTTCAAACTTGCATGGAAAAGAAACTCCTTTTGCAATGTGGAAAACTCTCACAGATATATTACAAAGTAGTAGTGATGCCAAGAAATTGGCATTGAGGAGATAAACTCACGAGCACTCGAATTACCCCCTAAAAAATCAATACAATATAATCCTTACATTAATATATTCACGTTTATTTTTTTAAGAGAATATAAAAGCCACATTTATTTTTTTAACAAATATAAAGCATTTGCAAATTTTAAATTTCTAATGTAAAAAATAGTAGATGTTAAGCGTCTATCTATATAGTCAACCAAACTATTATTCTCATCCCTAATAAAAAACTAAAAATATATTTATTTTTATTTACAAGATTTCAACACGGGCTTATTTTTGAAAAAAATATAACAAACTATTAAAAATCCAATAAATTTTTAAAACCACAGCTATAAATATTCAAAAAGTGAGTTGTATTTAGTGCGACTTTTTGGAAATTTTTACGCTGGTTTTTCCAGTGAAATTTCTCTAAAATTTAGGCAGGAATTTATTGAAATAACAAGTTTGATGGGTAAACTTGTGCAATTGAAGTGCCCTAGGGATTTTCCGTAGTGCTGCATCCATATATACAATCGAAAAATTAATTTAGATAACACAAATCAAGATTTTACTTCAAAATTTCCACCCAATTCCAACACTAAAAAATCACAAGCCATCATAGGATACATGTATCAGGCAGGTGTCCACGAAGGGCCCTAACTTGATTTAGCAGGGAGGCATCTGATCCGCCCCAATGATTCAGAGCGAACGAATCAGGCATGCTGAATGAGAAAAGGAACCTACGGGCGACATACACCATTCCCAAACTCATTTACTATTATCCTATACAATTCAACAGGAGGGAGCATCATGTGATCGCACGCATATTATGGATGTTACATCGTTGATGATTGTGCATCCATCCCGCAGCCGGTCGAGCCATTATGAAAGAGGGTGTGGGTATATGTATAAGTAATAGAATCAATTTCCACCCTATTATTATTGAAGCGTTTAGCACCCGATCCTCCTATTAGTAATAAAAATGACCAAAATAAGAATAAGAAATATCAAATCATCTATTTGGCTAAATCAATTCATTGCTAATAAGCGCTCTTCCTTGTGGGGATAGATAGAGATGTAGATAGAGTGAGTATAAGCGGTATAAGGGGTATTAGTATGAGTCTGATGGCTGGGATATCTGGATGTTGAGATGGGTAGTAGTGGATCATAAGGCTAGTCTGAGTGTGTAAGATGGATGGAGAGTATGCCTGCTTGAATGATTGATTGATGCTCTAAAGTTTGATTGATTGATGGAATGGTGGGGTGAGATATGGGTGAGCAAGCAAGATGATGCCTCGCCTAGAATTCAAGCCTTCTCAATATGAGGCCTCGCCTAGCATTCAATCCTTCTTTTTACTCTTCGATGCCCCTAGCACAACACAACCTGGCTTATTGAGTTGAGTTCTTCTAGCCTTTGGCGTCACGCAAATGGCCTTTCAGAGGTTTGACCCCCCGAACGATTCTGCCCTAGGGAGCTAGCCAGCCGTATCAAGCTACCATCCCGCATCACGCCCGCATTCCCATTCCGCCCGCTTTATCCCCCTTCTATTGCTTCCCCGCTTCCCTCCCATACCGGCCTTCTCGAATTAAAAAACAACTCCTTTGAAAAACACAAAACAAATCGACTAATTTAACCATAGCAATTCAATATACACTAATCAACACGGAAAATTCAACCTGTGATACCACCTCTCATATGACATATATAGAATCCCGCGCGGTTGGGCGATTCGCCGCTCCAACCACGTAACCTGCTTTACTTCCATCACCGTTCATCTGAGTCAAGTTTCACATACAAGTCTCTACTACCATGAAGTCTCACTAATAAACCGGATGTTTCAGACAAGAGGCAAGTGAGCAATATTACAGTGATGCAATGGAGCAATCCTTGTTTGAGCATCTGCCAAAGCTGGTGAGAGCAAAAACCCAAGAGACAATCGAATACATTCTACAGTCTCTCTGGCGGACTCGCAAATCTGGATTGGATTCAGCCGAGAAAGTCCACATTCAAGAACTCCTCGAGCTTTCCTCACAGGAAGAATTGGACCCTGTAAGTTACCCTAACTTTCTTTAATGTTGACATAATACTAGGTAAGGCAGACATTTTAAATTTTATTCAATGTGCACAATGCCCCATCGAATTAGTCACCTAGCATACAGCTACTGAAATTTTCCCAGAGACGATGGTCTGCCTGAATTGGACCCAATGCTGAAACTCACTGTTTTTTAGATTAACCTAGACAAGGGCTGCATGGCAAAGGCCGAACTTCCTTGTTAGGTGCCAGGTGTGAGAGAGGCTATTCTGCTGAAATTGTCTGGGACTTGCAGCTGGCCTCATCTCTTCTAACTCACGCCATGCACATTGGGTATAATGGAACCCTAAGCTTATCCCGAGATCAACATGTGAATATTTTTCTCTCTTTCTTTTGGTGGAAAGGTTTGGTGGAGAGGTTGTGGTTGGGCATCTTTATTCCATTCTTTTGGCTAATATATGTGGTTATTACAAATTGCGCTGGTTAATTTGTGTTTGGAGTTTGTGTGTTTAATTTTATTGTAAAGTAGTAATAGGAGATAAGATAAGATAATTATATTTATGTTTAACTAATGACTTCAAAGTAGGTCAAAAGGACTGTTGAGTACACTGATGTCCATAAAATGTGGGAGAACCAAAAGGTCTCCTATAAAATATAAAATGGATGAATATAAAAATTACAATACAGGGACGTAAAAGATACGATGTATGGAAAATACAATGGATGAATATAAAAGGTACAATGCAGAAACATAAAAGATACAATGTATGGAATGCCTTTACGAAGAGGATCAAACCGATATCTCCTAACATCCCAGACTGACCGAAGAGCACTGGAAAATATTCCACAAAGTTTGCTAGGCTAGGCTGATGAAGGGTCAGTGGGAAGTATTGACTGTGATGCTCGCTCTAGAAAAGGAGAAGCAACCAGAATGCATAGTCAGATGATTCAATCTTGGTGCACAATTTGAACAAGAAAGAGAGTAAGAGTGCGATTCAGGCTCATAACAATTTATCAAATAAAGAAAAGAAAAAAAGCCCTAAATTTCACCAAAAATGATATTATTCAGACCGTCAAGATTTTGCCTAGTTTCGATTACTTGGCAAAGTACTCATCAGTCCAAGTAACACTGCCCGAGATTCTGGCGACTATTATATGGATTGCCGAGTTTTTACCAAGTCAACTCAGCTCACTTCGGTGCTGAGGTGAGTCAAGTTGCCAACTACTTTTGGCAGACCTGGCCAGTCCTGACCTATTTGGTGGGAAAGGAAGGGCCGAATAAACTGTAACTCGTAAATAAACTATTTTTACGAGTTACAGTGGTTCGCATTAATTATTGCAATGTATGGTGACCGTTGGAGATAGATTTTAAACTTTATACTCTGTTTGCGAGTGATATGAGAATGGAATGATGGATCAATAAATTTAGACTGTAGAATGACATTGGTTCATCAGCTAGTCACTAGAGGCAATCTGTTTCATTATAGCTTTTGCAGAATTGGTTGACTTGCTACTCATTTCAAGAGTAAATTCTTATGAACGTGTATTTCTTTTGGTAAGATGAAATGAAGTCGGCATAGTGGTTTCTGGTTGACTCTCTGTAGCCAATTCAATTTCCGCTGGAGTCTCCAGTGTGGAATCTCTTGCAAGTTTGTACATGGCTTTAGTTGTAGCCTAATATTGGAAAGCAAATTGAATGAAGTTATGGCTCTTTTTAGCTAAAATGTTAGTTTCCCAAACTATAGCTTCGTCCAGATAAAAAAATATTTAATGTATTCGCTTCAGGTGGGCCTTTGCGTATTTACTTCTAAGATGGACACAGCAATGAAAGGGTTCTTCGAGCAAGGGAAATGCACATCTATGATCAAGAAGCTATTAAATTGAGACTAAAGACTTGGAGAAAGGGTATTGTTCTATTTGTCATGCATCTTTGGTGTGATGGTTGTGCAAAAGTCAATTATGGGGTGCCATTATCTCATAGAGATTTTTCGTGAAAAATGTTCATATATATGCACATTGGTAACTTGGATAATTTACAGATATAAGTGTACAAGTCCATTGTTTGTTGGAACTTGCGAATTTTTATCCCAATGTTACAGGAAATCAGTTTTCCTAATTTATGGCAGAAAGTACAAAAAGCAACGATGAAAAGGAGAACAGATAGATAGTAAAAGGTAAATTTCTTAGTCTGAAGGAAAAGTGACAGTAATGAAGCAGAACTTGGAGAGCGAAGGTCATATATGATTCTATAGTATGAGATTACTTGAGATTGTTGAGATTGAAAAGGATGGCACTAGTGACTAACCTTTGTCAGTTTGAACCTCCTCTTAAGCATGATCGTTATCTTGACTTCTTGAAAGTGAAGGAACAGTAAACAAGAAATAAGATTGCTGGCCGTAAGAGATGACATCGAATTATGAGGATACATCATTCAGAGGTTCACAGAATACTTGTTTATGGTCCAAAATCATACTAACAACAAGAGGACCATTGCCCATAAGATTGTTTTTGTTTATGTGCAACTCTTACCTCGTAAGGGACTCTGCCAAAGGAGTTACAAAAGAGATGTTATCGTCAAAGTTCTCCAATTTGTAGCTAGCCAGAGATAAATGGGACTGACGCCTCAGGACTAAAAAATAATAGTAGGATATACGATGCTGATTTTCTTTATTTATTGTGTCAAGAGGTTCTCTACAGCCCAATATAGGGGAGATGTGTAGGCGTTACGTGTAAACATTTTTTAAATTCATTTTATTTATTTATCTATTTTTTATATTGTAATTTTGTTTTTATTAATAAAATTACGAACAAATTTTCAGATAAAGGAAAATCATATATACATATCACATTAAAATATATAACATATAAATAGTAGTTATAAATTAAGATCCATTTTACCATATAATTAAAATAATGATTCCTTAACCATAGTCAAATTTAATTAATAAGCACATAAAAATATAATACTTACAATATAAAAACATTCTTAACCATAAATATTCACCCTCATTTTACCATGGATATCATTAACTTCTAAATAGGTTTTGTTATAATCATAGTTTTAAAACTCCGACTCCGACTCTGACTCGGCCGAGGATCGACTCGACTCCGACTCCGAAACGGTAATGACTCGGCCGACTCAATTTCAATGACTCGGTCGTTGTAAAAAATACATTAAATATTTATTTTTTTTATAAAAAAACATAATTTTAAAGATTTTCATTCATGTTTCCAAACACACAGCATTATAATATAGATGGAAGACAACATATGATCAAAGGAGGCTCATGAACCAATCCATTATATCAAAATGGTACCCAATGGCAATACATAGTCAACTGTCATACATGATCAAAGACTCAAAACAAAAAACACATAACCAAGGAGGCTAGAAATGGCCTCTACAACAAAAGTAAACTGTGACGGTGACCAGAATCCAGTACTAGTACTACTAGCTAGTAGCTACTGCCAGAGGAGCCAAGATCATGTCAATCAATCTCTGGATCATCATCATCAGAGTCAGACAGGGGGCCCCATGGCTCTTCCTCATCATCATCATCTCCAATTGCAACTGTAGAAGTGGTACCACTAGCAGGCTGTGCAACTGCAGCAGATGCAAGCTGAGATAGAGTAGATATGCGGCTGCGCTTCTGTCGCGGCTGAGCAGAGGAAGCACCTGCAACTCGAGTCCTTGCTGGCTGTGAGACTTAGGCTGGTGGATTGGGATCTGCATTCAACTGAACAGGCTAAAGTTGAACAACATGTTCAATTTCAACTGATGTTTCCATATCTAAATCTAAATCAAGATCCTCATCAGGATCAAACTCTGTTGTACAACTCTCCACTACCCAATCTGATGTTGGATCAATGTCTTCCAACACAATGGGATCTGAATCAGGTCTTTTGTTCGGCAAATGGTTTCGTCTGAGCCGAAGGTTGTATTGGACATAAACTAGATCATTTAACCGTTTTTGATCCAAAAGGTTTCTCTTCTTTGTGTGAATCCTCTCAAAGACAGACCAATTGCGCTCACACCCAGATGCACTGCAAGTTTGACTCAAAATACGAATTGCAAACCTTTGCAATTCAGGACAATGGCCACCAAAGGCCTCTCACCATTGTGCTGCAAAACACATAGGAGTGTAATGAGTTAGCTCAACAAAATTACAAATTATATCTAACTTTCAAATTATAAACAATTTAACAAACTTTAAAAAAAAAAAAGTAAAACTATTAAGAATTTGAAAATTGAAATTTTTGTTTATCGGGCTCATCTGCTTCTCTTGCAATCTTTGCTAGGTTCTTCCTAAAGGTACCTGATGCATTGCTGAAGGTTGTGACCTGTCCGTGTATCTCCAGCTGATTAGACTCCAATGGGATCATGCGATCAATGCAATCAATCAGTCCATCTCTGACCTCCCCCCT
>APFE030817326.1:37079-137368 GCA_000404065.3 Pinus taeda | reverse complement strand
TGGTCAATTTTCGGTCAACTAGCCCTCGAACAGCCTGAAGAAATAGCTCTTGAACAGCCTCAAAAACACAGTGAAACTGTTGTTGACTAAAGTCAACCTGTTGCCCAAAACTAGGGCAGTCAATGCTGGTCAAACTTGTGGACGAATTGCCTCAATTTTTGTGCCAAAATCTGCGGCCTGCCTAGGAGAGGTAACCACACCAAAACTGCACCCTTGATGAGTCAACGCTTGGTCAACGTAGGTCAAAGAGACCTTCAGCAGCTTTTTCGTCCTCCTTTTAGCGTCCTCCTTCTTCTCATGTGTGAGCTGCTCCTTGTATAACCCAAAGCTAAGGGGAGAGAGAGAAGAATGAGTGAGATGAGATGATGAGAAAACAAATCAACCTCTCTTGTATTTATACGATTCACTAGGCATGTGTGCCACACATTTAACTGCTGGCCGACCTTGACAATTTGTCAAGTAAATACATGTAAATTCACATATCCATAAATACTTGTCGGAATCAGATGATCTTCCTACACCTCTCGACAAGAGGAATCTAGGAAAAATATCAACTGCCATAAATGAGGTGACCCACATGGAGTTTGGCCCTAGTTGCTAATTTTAACAAACACACAATACACCTGGGTGTTAATTCAAAATATACATTAATCTACCATTCATATGATAAGTTGTTTTGAGTTAGTGAACCTGTTTTTTCATTCCTTCATAGATAACATTGACCTATTTTGCTCTATAAGCCTAGAAGTTGGAAAGAAGGATCACATACACCAAAGTATGAGATCCATAATGGGAAGAATGTTGGCCTGTATTGATCAAATAATTTTTCTGTTAAGTCAGTTTGCTTCGCTGCTAGTAATAAATGCATTAACATCAATGCTTGTTAAAGAAGTAGTTTTATATGAATCTAATTGTTGTGGTCAATTGGTAATATTTATTTTATGCAGGTTGTAGTATGTCTTCGAATGTTGATCCGGAGGTGTGTTCATGCAAACACCAATGAAGAGGAAATTCCTAAACTTTTTACCCCTGACTTTCATCCTGAGTTGCAAAATATACTTGTGCTATTATTATAGAAGCTTCAGAGAGAGTGGAGGGAGGATATGGCTAAAGATCAAGTAAGTTTCTTTTGTTTTCTTAGATATTCTTTTCTTTTGATATCCTTTGAATTTTTGAAAAAATGTGCCATATCAAGCAAACGCTCTTTTGGTTTATTCCTTTGATAGATATTGTGAGGAATATTGAGACAAAATTGATGGTAGTCTCATGTACCTTATTTGTTTTCAATACATATTTCCGTGTATGTGACTTTGTGTTGCACATTGCCCTCATTTCTGAAATAAAAATTGCATATCAATCTGCAATTACTCTTATTTTTCAAACTCTAGATAATCTCTGATTGAAGTTTGAATTATTTTGGATGACCTCTGTTAAGCCTGAATGGCCACGAACAAGTGTAGTTTATCAAGTTAAAGTTGGCCCAACAATGCCTCCGTCCCCACTTTCTCAGATATCACCAGTACCTCCGATATGGCCCCGCCTGGAAGAAAATAGACGCCGCTCTAACCACTATGAACTTGGGATTGCTGTGGGAATGCCCTCGGGGAATTTGAATCCATCACGACTGGTTCGCAACAACCACTGCAAGATGACAGTCGTGTGGATAATTCTCTGGTATGCATTCTGTTATTTCTTAAATTGTTACTACATGCAGATTCATGGTGTCTCTTTACTTGATGCATTGCTTATAAGGGGTTATTTGCAAAAATTGTAGAAAACATGTTTTTTTGCTATGATGGCTTATAAAACTTGATTGCTAGTTTTGACCAAAATTTGAATCACAATCTTGAAATTGTCAGGTGAAATATAGATTCTTAAATAGTTGCACTCAGAAGTGAAGCACCAATGATCTCTAGATCAGTGACAAATTTTAACAAGAAGCTTGTTTTCTTGGATTTAACTTTATGTATTTTGTAATGTGTTGCTGCAAAATCTAGAAGACCTTGTAAAGGTGTACCTTACAAGGAAATCACTAGACCAAGTGACAACAATAACGTAGTAGCCCACTATCACCACAACTACTTGTCAGAATTCCAGTGACAAGTGAATTCATTAACATGATAATTACTTTTGAGCGTTAAAATAATTCTTATTTCTTAGTTTGTTAATCTTCTCCATCAAGCAATTACCATTAGATATAAGATATTAGGATCATAGTGCACAAGAGACAAAGAACACGAGATTAGGCCATGGGCCAAGGCAAAACCCCACCAAGGGGGAAAACCCATCAATCCTTTCCTTATAGAGTTGAGAGAAATCCAAGTCAAATACATACAATCTGTCAGAAATATTGAGAGGGGGGTGAATCAATATTTCTTTTACAATTGTTACTTTTATGCCAATTAAGATCACTTAATAAATGAGAACACTAAAATGTACAACAAAAGAATAATTTTATTAACTAGAATGGCGAGGACTCCAATCCTCTTTTTACAACAATTCAATGACTTTAGGGCTCCAACCCTAGATGAAGACTCCAGTCTTCAATCAAACCAGGGTCCAATCTGTACTATACCACCAAGCTCCAACTTGGTCTACTTGAGGACTCCAATCCTGTAGGGCTCCAACCCTCTTATCTGACTTGAGCTCCAGCCTGGTCTTCTTGAGGATTCCGATCCTCTAGGGATCCAACCCTTTGCTTCTGTTCTTCCAGGTAGGCTTAACAATTCTTCAAGGCTTGCAGTATCTTCTGCAACAAGCCTTGATAATATCTTCAAGAGCGCCTTGAACAATGCCCTCAAATAATAAAAAAACTTTGTTCATTAATGGCAACTTTAGTAGCCGCAAAATGTGTCTCCAAGGCTCTTCATGATACCCAAACAATTATCTCCAACATTACTCCATGAAGGCTTCAACCATGCATCATGTCTCCAAGATTGTCTCCAAGATCTGGTTACGCAAGTCCTCAAATCAATACATGGGTTATCTTCAAGAGCTGGTCCAAAGGATGTCTTCAATAGTTCTGCATGCCAGATATTGTACAAACTCCTTCAACAAGTCTGCGAGGAATGCTTCAAAGGTCTGCAACAAGTCTACCAAAAGTCTGCAGCAGAGGTCTGCACAATAAGTCTTTCAAGGGCTCTTCAATGGACCTCAATACTATTGCTTCAAGAATGCTTCTCCAACAATACTGCAATTTTCTCTAACAATGATAAAGGCTCTCAACAAGTTAGCTCACAGGATCGGGATACAGTTCACACATTGAGGTCTTAAATCCTCAAGTCCAAGTCTCATCAATCTGCAAGCTCCTTCTAACCAAACACTGTGCTTCCAAGATGACTGGTCCAAAAATAGTTTTCAAACTAGGTTTGCAGAACATTGATAATACTATACTTCCAATTCTTCAAACAAGGTCCAATACTGTGCCTTCAATACCTTCAACAATGGTCTGAAACAAACCAATACTGTGACTCCAACAAAGATCTGCAACAAATCCAATACTGTGTTTTCACCCTTCCAACCAAAGTCTGTTAAACAATGCTAATACTGTGCTTCCAATATCAATCTTGTGCTTATAGGTCTGCAATATACTTCCAATACTTGTGTCTTCAAAAATAATGTTTAGAAGTCTCCACATATCCACAAGAAAGAATAACTGTAGGTCAGCAATAAATGGTCACAAGTTCAAAGAAAACCTTCTCCACAGGTCCCCAAGAGTTCAAAGATAATGCTTAGAATTCTCCACATATCTACAAGAAATAATAACTGTAGGTCAGCGATAAATGGTCACAAGTTCAAAGAAAGCCTTCTCCACAGGTCCCCAAGGGTTGTCCTCAACGAGGTCTGCAACAAGCCGTTACAGGTCCTAAAAACTTCTTCACAGGTTCAAAAAAAATTTCTCCATAGGTCCGCAAGATGTGTCTTCTGTTGATTTTGGGTAGCTTCGGATGCACTCTAGCTCCGATATTTTTGGAGGGGCTAGAACACATGAGATCTCCAGAACCCAGAAATCATTTGGATAAATTCCACTCGGATGAGGAGTTATTAAAATAATTAATATTTTTAATGAGTTCCTAAGTCTAAACTTAGGAAAATAAAAATATTAATGTGTATTAATAAAAATATGGGTGAGAAAGTTCTAAGTGACAAGGATCAAGCATGTTTTAAGCTTAGCCATTGATTAGAGAGTAGATCACGACCATTGATTCATCAACAGGAAAAGTATAAGAGGAGGCTTGAGGGTTTGGAGACACACCGAATTGATCAAAGAGTTCAAATTTTCTGGGGCGAGGTTTGTTGAGAAAATCGAGCTAGTGATCTCAGTTGTTGTGAGGGGCAGTTCAGTAGAGGGACTTTAGTCCAAGGTCGAAGAATACATAGCAAAGAGGCAGAGCAACACCCGGAGACACATTGCAGCTCCAAAGAGGGTGACACAGAGGCCAGAGAGGCTGACGAAAAAGCTGGAGGAGCTGACGTAGGCACTTTAGAGGCAAAGCTGGGGTTTTTCTGTGGGGCAGAGAGAGAGAGAGCAGTTCAACATATCGAATTTCTGAGATAGGGAAGCTCACTGAGAGGGTGACATGACTCCTAGAGGAGGTGACGCAGTTCCAACGCAGAGCTTGGTGCAGGCATCGCTGCCCAGCATTGGGGACAACATTTTTCATCTGTGGGGTTTGATAATCCAGTTGCTAGATTTGTCGAAATATCTCTCTCCAGATAGAGGTACTTCTGCCAAGGTTATTCTTTGTTGGGTGCACCGCATTTGGCACCCTAGTTGTATTCGAAAATTTGCTTAATAATACAAACCCTCTATATGCTGCACTGGTTTTCCCGAATTGGGTTTTTTTGGGGACGATTGTCCAAAAATAACTTTGTCCCTTGTGTGATTGTCTCAGTTTATTTCAGTTCATGATCTGTATGCATGTGTAGGTTGCAATAGTGTTTTTCATCGGTGTTTATGAAATTAAATAACTTGTTAATGTAGAGAACAAGTAGGAGATGTTAAACCAGTAATTGCAGTAGGGGTTTCTAATGGGTATATTTAGATTTTTTCACATGGTATTAGAGGATTGCAGATCATAGAAGACTGAAGACATCAGCTGAGAAGATATAGAGAATTTGCTGCAGAGAAGCAGTTGTCTCAAGTGACAACATTGTTTTAGAGGCAGAGGAGTAGCTGTAGGAGTGATGCAGAGCTAGAGGAGTGAAGCAGAGGCTCACGTAGTGCCTACATCAACATTTCAAGCTTGCAGAGGGTGACGTAGAGCTAGAGAAGAGCGAGGGTGACGTAGAGCTAGAGAAGAGCCCACTCTATCACTGCATCAGTTCTCTGGACCAGCACAAAGCCTGGGAGGCTTAATTCAGACAATTGTTGGGGTTGGAGAAGCAGTGAAGTTTCGATCAGTGGAGCTGGTGGGACGCTGTTTCTGTTGGTACAAAACAGTGTCTGTGGAGACAGAGCCGAGGTAGAGGGAGTCACTGCCTTGACATATTTCTAGCCAAATAAATCTAGATCCAGGTTGCAACAACAAAGGAGGATTGGAGAGGAAGTGATTTGATGGTAGGTAGGAGGATTTCTGTGAAGGAAATCAGGACTCAGAGGGAGTCTAGAGGAGCTTGTTCCTTAGAGGATTTCTAGTGCCAAAGAAATCCATATCCAAGTCTTGCTAATTTGACAACAGGAGAGGGAGAAGAGAACCAATCCTATTTTTGAGCATAGATGGCAATGAATGGGTTGAGGGATCATGACAGATTGGATGGAGCATCCAATTTTGTCATCTGGGAGGCTAGGATCCTGGCAATCTTAGACAAACATCACATCAAGGACTATGCCTTGAAGGTAGTTGCTAAGCTGGTCGATGATGATCCGTTGAAGAAGTACAAGGAGGCCTAGGCTAAGGCCAAGTGCATGATCCTATATAGAGCCAAAGATCATGTAGTACCACACATTGCTAAGAAGAACACAACAAGGGAGATGTGGGAGGTGCTGACCACCTTGTATTAGGGATCTTCCGTCCAACAGAAGATGCTATTAGAAAATCAGCTAAGATAGTACCAGATGTAGAAGGGAGAAGACATCGATCCCTTCCTTCTCAGGTTGTAAGGGATTCGTGACCGATTGACTTTCGTGGGGTCTACACCAGATCTTGAGTTCATGGTCAACACTGCCCTAAATGCAGTCACTGAGGACTGGGAGACTTTTGTCCAAAGTATCTTGGGAGGAGATGTGTGTAGCTCTTCGACAAGAAGAGCTCATGAGGATGACAAAGATAGGGAGTAGTGGCAAGGGAGCCCGGGTCAAGAAGGAGGAGGAGGATGCAACTCTCGCATTGTCGGGACAACAAGGGCAACAAAAGAGAAAGAAGGACATAACCAAGGTCAAATTCTTCAACTATGGGGAATTGGGACATTATGCCACTCAGTGACCTCGGAAGAAGGGCAAGGGGGAGGCGTCTGACTCAAAGGCTACTCTAGCGAAAGTTGACAAGGAGGACGATGATGAGGATTGCGCCATGAGTGCTCACGCACCTCTAGAGAAGAGGTGGGGCAACATTGAGCTGTAGTCGGGAGGACTACACAGGGGTAGGATCCTTGAGGTGCCCAAACTCTTGGATCACATATGGTTACGAGAGCCCTTAACGACAGTAGCAAGATGACGGGTGTTCGTTGGAGCGAGGTGTGATGGAGTGACAATGGCAGAGCTAAAGTGCCAAAGTCTGAGGCAACGCAGTGGATGTTGTAGCAGTGCGAGAGGCACATAGCAATTTGCAGCGACGTAGTAGCAGCAAAGGGTTAGCATAGATTAGTAGCAGAGGTAGCTTCAGCATCACGAGGCATCCATACTGACCAGCATGTCAGTGTTTGGGTGAAGTTTCAGTTGCTTACTTCTCAGCAACTGAGTTGTAGTGCAATAGTTAGCAGTCGCAGTGCTATGGGCAACATGATGCAACATTTTGAGAGGGAGCTGCAGTATATACTATAGATGTAGTAGTGGTAGTGGCAGTGTCATGGCAGAAATATAGGAAGCAACGGTGCAGTGGATGGAGGGAAGCATGCCAAGCATCAACAACACAGAGGACAAATGCAGTGGATTAGTGTAATACTTTTGTTGAGAAGTGTTACTAGAGCACATTCCTCGCTAAGAGGCAATGTTGATTTTGGGTAGCATCGGATGTGCTCTACCTTCGAAATTTTGTGGAGGGGCTAGAACACATGAGATCTCCAGAACCTGGAAATCGTTTGGAGAAATTCCACTCGAATGAGGAGTTATTAAAATAATTAATATTTTTAATGAGTTCCTAAGTCTAAACTTAGGAAAATAAAAATATTAATGCATATCAATAAAAATATGGGTGAGAAGGTTCTAAGTGACGAGGATCAAGCCCGTTTTAATCTTAGCTGCTGATTAGAGATTAGATCACGTCCGTTGATTCATCAACAGGAAAAGTATAAGAGGAGGCTTGAGGGTTAGTTGGAGACACATCGAATTGATCAAAGAGTTCGATTTTTCTGGGGCGAGGTTTGCTGAGAAAATCGAGCTAGTGATCTGAGTTGTAGTGAGGGGTAGTTTGGTAGAGGGACTGCAGTGCAAGGCCAAAGAATACATAACAGAGAGGCAGAGAAACACCCGAAGAGACAACGCAGCTCCAGAGAGGGTGACACAAAGGCCAGAGAGGCTGACGCAGAAGCTGGAGGCGCTGATGCAGGCCCTTAGATGTAGTGTTGGGGTTTTTCTGTGGGGTAGAGAGAGTAGTTCAACATATCGACTTTCTGAGAGAGGGAGGCTCACTGAGAGGGTGATGCAACTCCTATAGGAGGTGACGTAGTTCCAGCGCAGAGCTTGGAGCAGTGATCACTGCCCAACATTGGGGACAACATTTGTCATCTGTGGGGTTTGATCATCCAGTTGTTGGATTTTCCGAAATATCTGTCTCCAGATAGAGGTACTTTTTCCAAGGTTATTCTCTGTTGGGTGAGCTGCATTTGTCACCCTAGTTGTATTCAAGAATTTGCTTAATAATATAAACCCTCTATATGTTGCACCGATTTTCCTGAATTGGGTTTTTCCGGGGACGATTTTCCAAAAATAACGGTGTCCCTTGTGTGATTGTCTTAGTTTATTTCAGTTCATGATTTGTATGTATGTGTAGGCTACAATAGTGTTTTCCGTAGATGTTTATGAAATTAAATAACTTGTTAATGCAAAGAACAAGTAGGAGATGTTAAACCAATAATTGCAGTAGGGGTTTGTGATGTGTAGATTCATAAATTTTCACATCTTCAACAAACTTGCTATAGGTTGAAAGGAGGTATTTGTAGACCAAGTTTTGCAATAAAGGAATAGGTCTGAGCTCCTTAAAAAGGCTGAAGTCACAGGGTTATAATAGGCCAAATTGCAGGTTTGTACTAGCTCGGAATTGCAGGCTTGAACATAGGAAAAATTATAGGTCTGTGCGATAGGTCCAAGGGTCTAGAAACACAGGAGCCACAGGTCTAGAATCTGTTTCAAGGTCTGATTTTTTGCTTCCCAACGAACCACAAAAATCACAATGAGAAAATACCTTAGAATTTTTACTTGCTTCTAACTTATCTTCACTCTTCTTCTTCAGATCCAAATATACGTGATTGAATTGATGATTGATTGAAGGCGTTTAACCTGGTATTTATACTTATTTCAACCTGTTGTGAAAGACATGTTTGTTGGTTAAACAAGACCGACTTATGTATGCTTAGGTCAACTAGCAAACTTTTTAACATATTTCAGTTTCAAAAATTAATAACTTCACAATTACAAGGAATTAGGAGGTGTATGTGTACTCATTGGAAAGAAGTGAAAGTCGTCTACAAGCTAATATAAGAACCATTTCAAGATAATATGTCTAACGTCAAAAATAAAATTTCTTTTATAACAGTCCCTAGAATTTGTGACAACCCACGGTCCCTAGAATTTGTGATAGCCCATTGGAACTTATGGTATGATCTTTGACATGATTAGGACATGAGGATTAGGGCATTTGAATTAGGTGCATAGGCTTAGGGTATGTAAGTGCTTTTAGATTATGATTCCTTTATTTATTAGGGTTAGGGTTGCATCAAGAGTAAGGGTTTCATTAATGCTTCTTCATCAACCCACTTGTCATTCTTCTGTCACTTTAGAAACCCGCTCCTAGGGCTAACAAAACTACTCTAACTCTGTGACAAATCCGTGCTCTTGTCACTCTACTTAAGGTTTTTGCCAAAATTCAATCTTTAGGGCATCAACTTACAACCCACTTGTTGTGACAAGTTTGCCACTTGACCACAACACTTAGGGCTTCTCAAACAACCACTAATAGTCCTCTAACCACTGTACATAGGCTGCTTCTCTAACTGTCCAAAACCAGGTCTTTCATCCTTCACTATGCTAGCCCTTCCTTGCTACACGTCTGTTCTCATTACTGTACATTCTCTGAGGCTGAATATGATCCACTTGAAGATCATGATAAACTCAAAACAATGTGGTAATACCTCTCTTCATTTAGGGTCTCGAACTCCCATTTTTATGCATTTTTCTTGAGCGATTTAGCACAAATTTTAGGACAATCCTTTAAGGGCAACACACTATTAAAGGAGCCCTAAACTAGGGAACATTAGCATAGTCACTTAATAGTCCTTCTAAGGCATTATTCTTAGACTTCTACTAGCTCCACAAACTTAGCACCTCGTCTCCATGAATCTCGGCCCAAAACACAGTCCTTAAACCTTGTTACACAAATTTCATTTTTCTACCCATATCTCATTCACACTACAAGTCCGAAAGTCTAAACCTGGTCTGTAGCAGACCTATTTCTGGGTGAAAAAAGCCTTCAAACCATCCTACTTACCTCATTTTCCACAGGTTTGTACTCGATTCTGCAATTCACATATATTCCAAGTGATGAAGCCCTGAAATATCCCTCTTACATGCCTCGATCTTGCACCTAGAATAACCCTAGACAACAACCCTGTATACCTCACAAAACAAAGGTAAATGTGGCATGTTATCAGCCTTGTAACACCCTCATCATGGCCTAACAGACCCTCTTACCCTTCGCTATTCTCTGAGGCTTCTCGGGCCTCCAATCTACAATGATAATTGCCTCTCGTCCCTCTTGTAGTATTCAACTAGGACCGTTGGTCCTTCTAGTACAACTGGAATATCTCGACTATTATGATTGCTCAAAACAATGATAATTTAGGCCCATTATTGGCCTCTTCTCAAATGAGAACTCGGTTTCTAACCACTAAGACGTATTCTTTCAAACTTGGCTGCTTCTTGCATTATATCTCATAATACAAACCCAACTTACTCCTTGAGAACTCAATCTTTCTTCGCTAAAGTCTACTAAAAAAGTGGAATTAGAATGGATCAAATCACGGTCTCCTTAGCCTTCACATGGACTACATCTTGACTTCTCTCTTACATCTTCTCAGCCTCCTTGAGAGTCTCAAAAAGAACTTGTATTGCTAACAAACCTTGGAGGAGATGACACACATCATTGGTGTATGCATATCATTGTTATGTCAAGGAAGGTAATCCGCAAATCAAGGTTACATATGTCAAGCTTCATTGTCATATATTGTGGTTATATTTCTTGCATTATATCAGAGAAGTTTAGTTCATACTATTTTCATCTAAGTAGCCGGATTTGTTATATAGGGTCCACGAATCCGAATTCAGCGTGTTAGACATGATTCGCCTGAAAATCGTGTCCAAAAAACATGACATGTCGAATCCTATTATGACACGTCGAATCCCAAGCATGTCACGAAATTCACCAGCTTGTCACGATTTTTGAGATCGTGTCAGGCGGAATTGGGTGGCGGTTGTGTCACCAAACCTACCGTCATTGCAACGATGAAGGAAAGTCGTGCAAATTAGAAATCAAGTTTTGCACAGACTGAAGCCGGTTGTGGAAAAAATGGTTGCAAGAGGCCACATGGCCGAATTTGTTGACGGCGAGTATATCCTTGAGTTTCATTTTGGTCACCGCACATTATCATGAGAAAAATTTACACCAATCGACTTAACCACAAATGGATTCGATTGTAAATGCATGTGGGGAAAGGCGCAGGCCAATTTGAGCTTCTGTCAAAAGAAAAAATAAAAAAATAAACCCAAAATTTGTCTACAATGACACTGAATTCATTGTTCAAAAGCATTGATATGTGAATTGGTGTGAGTAATAAGGTTAGCGGGGGCATTTGCCAAGTCTGTGGGATCATATTAGTGGTTGGACAAGATTAACACTGTCATGGACGTGAAGTATTTACTATCAACCATAAAAGAATGGTGAAGGGGTCGACATTAACAATCTGAAGTGCCCAAATTAAAGATTGCAAGGAACATGAAATCTGTCTCTTGTGACAGATTGCCATACGACTCTTTGCGGGCCAAATCTGAGACTGGTGCTAAGCGTATTCACTGTCAAGTCAAAGAACAAACACATCACATACAAATCCAGCAAAGATTCAAGCTTGAGGTTATTATTCTTGGAAGGCATCATGATTTGAGTGTATTAATGTTGTAGCAAGACTCTTTTGATCAAAGTACATAGTGCGCTGAAGCGGGTCGATCCTTGTGACCTTTTTCTGAGTTCAGAATGCTGAAGAAGGACGGGTTTTCACATCATCAACGATAGAAATTGATATATATTTCATGCCACAAATCAGGTTCCACTATTCTTTCATTTATAAACCCAACTGAAATGTAATTCTCACAATTGTGAAAGTTCCAGAATTCTAGTTATTACTGTTCTTGCTTAATCGTGCTTATATCATTCTACAAACTTTAACACAAACCCAAAAATTGTTGAAATTTATGAAAATTTAAGGAAAGGGAATTTTACAGTCAGCGATATATATATAATTTTAATATATATATATATATAATAAATAATTATAACGAATCCTACGTGCTCTGTTCCGGGGGGTCAACATGTCCGAATCCGACACCACGAATCCCAAATCCCCGTGTCAAGTGACTTAAATTGTCATGTTATGTCTTCGGAAGAAACAACATATATCACTGTTATAACTTCATATCATACCCCAGGAATTAATTTGTATCACTGAACCTTGGAGAAACATGGGTCACAAACTCGCATTGTAGTTTTATGTCAAAATACCTTTAAATCATATGGTAACTCAGATCATGGTACATGTGTAGCATAGTCAAGGTGTGACATCTTAACTCAAATCACGATTGAAGGAGAAGGCTCGGATTATAGTTGAATCAATTTGCATCAGAAGAGAACTCATATAGTTGTCATCCATGGAAACTTATCTTCATTTTAGATTACTTGTTATGCCCAAAACTCAAGAACAAAACCATTTATATGTGCTAAAATTAGAGAGGGATGACTTCAGAGGAAATGCGAATCTTCTAGCTTCAAGATCTTGCTTGTATCCTATTTGTTACTTCATGTAGATTTTTGATTCTTCTTCTAGTAGTGACTAAAAGAGAGTTGTAGTCTTTCTTCCCTTCCAAAATGCCAACAATCTGTGATCTTCTGGTCTCCTACCAACCTTTGCTCTGATACCATGTTGGAAAATCAAGGAAGTTGTAGATTAAGGTTGATTTTCCTTTCTTGATATTTACTTGTGAGATTTGATGGCCTTTTATTACTTTGTTATTTATTCTTCATCAAGCAATTATCAAAACATAAAATGCATGAAGATCATGTTGAGAAATCTAGGGCATCAAGGTTAAGTGATTTCTCTTCTATTAGTAACTTCTTGTGAATGATTTTTACTTCTTAGATTAGGATCTTATTTTACTTATGTTAGTATAGTATTATTATTCATCAAACAACTACTAATGCAAGAACCATAAAGAGACAAGAGACATAGAATATAAGCTATAAGCCAGGGCCAAAACCTCTCTTACTTGAGAGGAAAACCTGAACAAATTCTTCTTCTTATAGAGATTCCAATTGACGAATACCAAGACCAAGACCCTTGACCTATTTGCCACTCCAAGACCAAGACACAAGTTCCCTTTCACTGCTTCTCTTTCGTGCCCAAGTCAACACTTGATCCAACTGCTTGTTTTCTTTGTACTTTGACCATACTTCAGATTTTCAGTCCTTGGTTCCACATTGCACTCCTTGTGTCTATTTCAGAAACCCTAGCGCATGTGTTTGACCAACTTTGACCCTTTATCTTCCTCACTCTAGAAGGAGACTTTCTTCCTTCAACTCGGCTACCCTTTGGCTTGACTTCTTCCTAAATTCGGTTATCTTAGAGGTCTGCAATAACTTCAACTTTTTTTCCACTGGAAACAGTGCTTTACTTCGCATGTGTGGAGGTTATTTGACCCAAAAATAGTTCAAAACAAAGCTAAAAGACTTCACTGCTCCTTCCTTCCTTTTCGCTGGTTATATGACTCCTTGATGATGACCTTCACACTTCTTATTAGCTTTAGACCTTGACTGAATTTTTTCTGCTCTGAAATGTGGATGTGCTGCCCTATTTATAGTTGTTGTAGCCTCATAATAAGACAACTTGAGATGAAGATGAGCTGATGTGTCCTTTGGAGAGAGATTATTATTCCTTTTGAAGGGGACTTGAAGGGAGATTCTTGTACTTGTCTTGGAGGGCTATTTATACTTATCTAATGACTCATACAAAATGTAACATGCCCAAGACGGGTCCTTCATACATGGCATAGACTCAAATTGACTTTTATGACTAGATGACAAATCCTAAAGGCTCACAATGGGAGCCATCACTAAAATAAAATTCCTTGCTCATGAAACACATGAGACAAGCATTACAATAATAATTTTATTTTTCTTCTTTTCATCAGTTACATAAAATCACAATTACACATGTCATTATGAAGACCAAACCTAGTTACATTTTTCAACAGATCACAAGAACACAAAGAAGACAAGATAGAGGCTCCAAGCCAAGGCAAAACCCCACAATTGGGGAAAACTTAAACAATCCTCTTTTTATAGAATCATATCAAAGTGAGACCTCCAAAGCCCAAAGACGGCCAAGACCTCCTCCAAGCACGAAGTTAGCCCTCCAAAAGCCTTCCTCAATCAAGCCAAAGTTCACCAAGTCAAAGATGGTCGAACTTCACAAAACATTCTCCAAGCCAATTTTTCTGCCCTCTATCTCTGGTTTGCAATTCAGACCTATTATCCTCGGCTCTACAACTCGCACAAAAACCCTATATCCTTCACTTTTATGAATCAATGACAAATCCTAAAGGCTCACAATGGGAGCCATCACTAAAATAAATTCCTTTCTCATGAAACCCATGAGACAAGCATTACAATAATAATTTTATTTTTCTTCTTTTCATCAATTACATAAAATCACAATTACACATGTCATTATGAAGACTGAACCTAGTTACACTTTTCAACAGATCACAACAACATAAAGAAGACAAGATATAGGCTCCAAGCCAAGGCAAAACCACACAATTGGGGAAAACTCGAACAAACCTCTTCTTATAGAATTAGATCAAAGTGAGACCTCCAAGACCCAAAGACCAAGACCTCCTCCAAGCACCAAGTCAACCCTCCAAAAGCCTTCCTTAATCAGTCAAAATTCACCAAGTCAAAGATGGCCAAACTTCATAAAATATTCTCCAAGCCAAATTTTTTTCCCTCTATCTTAGGTTTGCAATTCAGACCTATAATCCTTGGCGCTACAACTCGCATAGAAACCCTATATCCTTTGCACATGTGAGCAAACAAGTCAAAAATTCACATCTTCTTCTTCCTTGACTTTCTCTTCTTTCATTGGCCTTCGCTCTTCTTTCCTTCTTGTCTTGTATAGAGATCGGACTTATTTTTTGTATGTTCAAATGAGGATGAAGTCTCCTCCACACATAGTCATCCAGGGAGCGAAAAGGTGCCCCAACAGGGCTAACTTATCATGGCAGGGAGGACTTGGTCTTGGAGAACAAAATGACCTTACATGACTCAAAAAATGTTAATTTTCTTTTGTTACAACAAGTCCAAATGGGACTTTAATATATGACAAATGTTCTTCTTGACTCAACAATCCCTAGAAGCATGAAGAGCATTCTTAACCTAGAATTGAACATGAAACCCATGCTTGAACAATTTTTTTTTGCTTTTGATACGAGTACAAAGATAATTAGAAGACCAAACCTAGTTACTTTTCCAACAACGATTACGATATTGAAGCTTGCTGATTGGTTCATTCCAGATTGATGATTAAAAGCTAAAGAGCATGAAGCAGAACTCTGTTACAATATGAGATAGATCATGCAAAGGAATGTTGACCTCAAAGGGAGAAAGTAGCAGAATTTGACACCTTCACTTGAGGCCATTGTGATTTGGTAACTTCGATATTGATGATTTTTATATTGCAGAATTATATGCATTGCTGGAAGGATAGCAATTGAGATGATTTTTTGGTTGATATTGATGTACCTACAACTGCATGGTTTGATCATGGAACACATGGATTGTGTGGATAGTGTTAAATTCACATGGATTGTAAACAATCACAAATGATAGAACATTGAGTTGCATATATTATTGACATGATATACATTTATAGTACATTTTACATGACTGTTGGATTCATCTTCCAATGTCTCTTGGACTCTGGTGGCTGTTCAGATCCCACACCAACCCATAGAGGATTAGGTGTCCAACATTCCCCCCGTTAATCTGAAGGGGTATGTATGAGTCCCTAGAAGAGAGTTGTAATACAAAATGTGCAAAAATGCATGGTAGCACTACGCTGAATGTGCTCTCTGAAATGTTGGTATAAAGGGGGTGGTTTAAGGATGACCACCAACACTGGAACGCTTAATGTAGTTCCTAGAACTCTTCCAAATCTGGCATGAAGCCGAGGTCTTCTGTTAGAGGAAGTGCTCCTCATGTTTTGAAGAGGAAACCTTCAACCTTGAAAGGGAGGCCTCACCCCGCATAAAAAGGGAGAACCTCAACCTGAAAAGGGAGGTCTCAATTTGTGATGGTTTAAGGATGACCACCAACTTTGGAATGCTTAATGCAATTCCTGGAACTCTTCCGAAACTGGCAAGAAGCTGGAGTCTTCTACTAGAGGAAGTGTCCCTAATTATTTGACAAGATGTATCAACTCCGCATAAATGGTTTAAAGCTGATCACCAACCGAAGGCATGCTTAGGGGCATCTTTGTCTCTGGCTACAACTTTGAATCTGGTATGGTAGGTTGTGGCTCAGGGTTGCTTGATGTGGATTTGAAGCTTGTAGATGACCATCACTTCCCCCCTATCAGATACAAGGTGAGACGATGGAGAAAACTCAACTGCAAGATTGTTCAAGACTCTAGAACAAGTTCTGACATATGACTGAAATATCTTCTTGACTGTTGAAGCCCATTGCCAAGAAGCAATACATCCAAGATGAATCTTTGTTCTTGCAGGAGGCTTGTTTTTGAAGCATCTATTTGAAGAATGTCTGGTTTTATGATAGTGCTTACATGGATGAAGATCAAAACAATGATATTTCATATGGCCAACTCGGTCACAATGTTTGCATATAACATTCTGTTGTTGTTGTTATGGAAAAGGAGTAGAATTTGGAACAACTGAAGGTAAATTGTCATGAAGGAATCCAACAATTTGAAACTGGATGAGCTTTGAGTAATATTGAATACATAAGGACACATTCTTATCATATCCAAGACTAGTTCTATGCTTGTTATGGTCAAAATCTTCCCAAGGTTTGATAATTGGCTTGGGAAATGCCGTCTGAATTTCTGCTTTTGCATGCAAATCTGGTCCTAAAATGGGTACTACATTTGCCATTTCTTGTTTCTGATGGGTGTCATGATGCTTATGTTGCTGTAATTCATCTTGCTGACGCTGGGATTCAAGCTGCAAAAAATCAATCTTTTCCTTTGCATTATGCAGGGATATTTTAATATCACAGAGAGTGTTTTTGTTGATTTTCACCAAGATCCGTTTTAGAAAATAAGTATTAGTTGACAATCACAATGATTACAAAGATTTTCCAATATCCACTACAAACGGAACTTTATTCTCTCTGTAGCATAAAATATATTTTTATGATACTTGCATAATAGGCAACAAACTAATCCAATTAAATCTCAATACACATACCAATACAACACCGTGTATGCCATCGTCGGCAACTTCACAATGCAAAGAAGGGATATATAACCATAGTGTGCAAGAGATTTAAGACTGTTCAATGCTCTAACTTACCAATTCAAAGCAAACTGTTTACTTCAAAGATCCAGTTGCTGTTGTTTCTTCTTCAGTATTTTGCTGCTATGGCACGCCCTGTACCAAGCATTACACCAGGAATGAAGTTGGTATTGATCACTAACATTTTGATATTTTTTTCACAAACATAGCGACTGCTTCACTTGGGGCGCCTTATTACGATGCTTCTGCCTTTACCACAATTTTGTCCAACTAAAAAGAAAATCTTTTGGTGCTACTATAATGAATTCAGCAGAAAGACATACAACCAATAACAAATCAGCTACAACCTTCTGACAATTATACAGGAGCTAACCCATCCATCAAGAATTAGATACATTGTTTTCATTTTCCATAAGCATCCATTGCTGCACGAATTATTAAATTTCAAAGCATTGAGGAAAGGTAGAGACCGAGCTAAAAGAATTGCCTAGCTGTATTGGGGACCTGAGCCCGATTTGATGGGCCCACAAAAGGAGGAGGAGTGGAAAGAGTTCCTCAAGTTTACATAAAGACCTTGCAAGACCGAGTTATGAAATCAGAGCAGCAGGAGGCAATAATCAAGCGTTGGCCTCCAAATAGCGTGCTCTGTTTGGATACCGACCACAGTCCTTTCTTTTGCATCCGGTGTCTTATATTGAATGTTACTCAATGCCACTTCCAACCACCCTAAAACCAATTACCTCGAAGGGGTTCCCACACCCATTATTTTTCTGCATTCTTAAGAGACCTGCTAGATATATGGACAGGGTTAAATGTCACAATAAAAATTGTAAAAATTACTTAGAAATACACCCCTGAGCAAATTGGAAGTCCTGGAAATAGGTAACAATTGCTTGGAAGTGCTACATCGTCGCTCAGATACCTTCAGAACTTAAAGCTTTTCTCAGTCAGCGATTCGCCCAAATTGAAATGTGTGCCCGATTCTTTGGAGAGTGGAATCAGTTGACGCAGTTGAAGTTCGAGATATGTGGTATAGAATTCTTATCACAAGATCTTGGGCAGTCGAACAGTCTCGACATGTTAAAAGTATGGGCCAACAAATTCATATTTAAAAATCCAACGCACCAAATAAGAAAACATTCAAAGCATACACGGCCTCAGTGTTACATACGGTCTTCAAATCATTGTTTTGAGTGGCCAGCATATAACACAACGCATATAATAAACAACGACCATGCTAGCAGCATATAACACAATGCTTATAATGAAGAACCCATGGTCTTAAAAAAAATTCAACGCAGAGCCAATATACCATCCTCCATACCATTAATGCCACATTCATCATAAACTGTCTTCAAAAAGTTATACACCGCACAACAACGATACTTCATGGTATTCACGACATCGAACTTATCGCAGAGAACTTAATAATCGCACATGGATTTCAAAAAGAGGCACACAATCTTTGCACAACACGCAACATAGCATCCATCAACGCACACATGAACTTATACAACATATCACGGTGTTCACGGTCTCACGGTCAACTTAAAACTATTGTATGTAGAGAAATGACCAACACATTCACAGTCTAGAAAGGACAGATTTCAACGTATTCACATGATATTCAAGTTATCACATTACCATTCTAGCTGCCACTGGACTTGACTTCAATAAATGGTGCCAACATTTAATATATAAAAGGCTTCGATGTCATCCTACAATTCAACTCAAATATGAATTGTTCATTCGAGATAGCCTTATGTGATAAATCCAATTTCCGCAGATGGAAAGGACACATGAAAGCACAGGAGGAGCGTTTTTGCATGTAGAATAATATTAAACACAGATGTGAGAAACGAGCATAATTTATTAAAAGGAACGTCCCTCTCAATGCACAGAGAATAGGCCGTTGGAAAAATTTCAGGGGATTAAATGCAGATTACGAAATTTTTGTAAGTAGATTTGGTGAGCAGAGGAAACGCTTTCGACAGGGAGCATAAATGGCAGAACTGACATGCACGGAGAGAGTTAAAACCTCTACTTTAACAAATGCTCATAATGGAATAAAATCCACAAGGAAGAGAGCATTGGTTTACAAAGGCCACACATCATGGCTTTGATACCATGTTTAAACTCACATGTAATCAATGAATGGATTGAATTGATTTACAATGAGCAATGAAGCTCAATA
The DNA here is from genome assembly GCA_000404065.3 of Pinus taeda. Classification (NCBI taxonomy): domain Eukaryota; kingdom Viridiplantae; phylum Streptophyta; class Pinopsida; order Pinales; family Pinaceae; genus Pinus; species Pinus taeda. The sequence goes on along the minus strand of APFE030817326.1, from coordinate 118,004 downwards.
AACAATACAAATGTATTTACAGAAATAGAAACAAAAAGTTTCTACTAAGAAATAGAAACAAAAAGTTTCTTCTAGAAACTGCTAATAAGATCACAGACAATCTTATCCGAATGAGCATTAAACACTAAAATAACATTATTCTAATACCCTCCCTTAATGCTAAATCTATTTACAACACCTATAGACTTTTTGAATTTTACAAAATTATCAGGACCAAGGGGCTTGGTGAAATGTCTGTTGGCTGCTCCGTTGTGGGAACATACAACAACTGAATGGATCCATCTTCAACAAGCTGTCGAATGTGGTGACAATGGGTTTCTGCATGCTTTGTTCGTTCATGGAACTGGATTCTTCGCAAGTTTGAGCACTCCCTGATTATCGCAGAACAAGGGAGTAGGACCTACCTGGGAAACATGCATATCTGCAAGCATACGTCGAAGCCAAACTGCCTCACAAGATGCCTTAACTGCTCCCCAATACTCTGCTTCTGTCGAGGAGAGAGCCATTGCCTGCTGCTTCTTACTAGTCTAGGTGACAACACCAGATCCCAGACTAAACACATATCCAACTGTAGATTTACGGTCATCAACCGAATTGGCCCAGTCAGAATCTGTGTAACCACTGAGAGTGGGATCGAAACTTCGAGTGTACAGAAGTCCATAATCAGGAGAGCCACACACATAACGTAGCACACGCTTCGCTGCTATCCAATGATTAGCCTTAGGCGCTGACATGAAGCGTGAAATGTAGCTCACTGCAAAACCGATGTCAGGTCTAGTGGCAGTAAGGTGGATGAGGCTGCCCACTAATTGCCTGAATAAAGTTTCATCCACAAGTGGTGAGGATGACTGAGCTGAAAATTTGAGCCCTAGTTCCATAGGAGTCGTGGCAGGTTTGCAATCCTGCGTTCTGAACCTGTCCACAAGATTTTTGGCATACTTGAACAGAGAGAGAAAGATGTTGTTCTCAGTCTGCCAGACTTCAAATCCCAAACAATAATGAAGAAGTACCAAATCTGTCATATCAAAAGTGTTGCACAAATCCTGTTTGATCCCATGGATCAAATGTGCTGAGTTGCTAGTAATGATAAGGTCATCCACATAGACAACCACAAATAGAATATCATCACCAGTATGCTTGATATATAGGTTTGCATTAGATGGACTCCGCTGAAAGCCATGAACTATTTAGGTACTGATCAATTTTCATGTACCAAGCCCGAGGAGCTTGTTTTAGGCCATAGAGTGCTTTGACTACTCTACAGACTTTCTATTCTTGACCGGCAACCTTGAATCCTGGAAGCTGCGTCATGTAGACTTCTTCCTGTAAGTCACCATTCAGAAAAGCACTCTTTACATCCATCTGATGGAATTTCCAATTGAACTGAGCTGCTAAGGCAAGGACAAGCCATATGGTACTCATCTTGGTTGTAGGAGCAAATGTCTCCTCATAGTCAATGCCTTCCTTTTGTGAGAACCCTCAAGCAACAAGGCGAGCTTTATACTTGTCTAGGGTTCCGTCAGCTTTGTATTTCACTTTATACACCCATTTGCAGCTAATGGGCTTTTTCCTTGCAGGAAGATCAAAAAGGGTCCAAGTGTGATTCTTCTGAAGACTTTGGAATTTAGCTTCCATAGTCTGTTCCCACTTAGGTGTACCCTTAGCCTCTGAATAGGTTTGAGGATCAAAATTACTGTGTACGTTAGCCATAAGAGCAAAATTTACTATAGAGTGTTGTTTTCTCTTATTTCTGGAAGTTCTACCTTCAAGGAGCTCATTATCCTAGAGATCACCAATAGTTTTAGCCCACCATTTAGGCCAGAGAGTAGAGGAACCAATATCAGGGGGAGGTGGAGGAGGCTCAGGAACAATAGGAGCAGCAAGAGGAGATTTATTTTCCAGAGGAAGCTCAAGTAGTGCATCATCAAATACTGATGCTGCATCATCCCTCCCATCAGGTGGACCTACCGGAAGAAGAACACTGTGAGGCTGATCCTCAGAACACTGCTCAGAAGGAGGAGACTTAAAGAATCCTCTATCTTCATCAAATACTACATCCCGACTGAAGCTAAGACAACCAATGGCTATATTTATCAGCCTATAGGCCTTGTGGTGATCATTGTACCTTGTCATCATGAGTTTTTGGCTTTTGGAATCCAATTTAGAGCGCTTAGTAGCGGGAATCCAAACATATGCAACAGAGCCAAATACTTTGAGGTGACTGATCTTAGGCTTACGGCTAGACCAAACCTCTTCAGGAGTCTTCCCATTAACAACCTGAGTAGGTGATCGGTTAAAAAGATAGACAACAATAAACACTACTTCAACCCATAATTTGTTCTGAACACTCTTGTGTTGTAACATGGAACGAGCCATTTCAACAACCATATGGTTGCAACGTTCGACAACACTGTTCTGCTGAGGAGTGTAGGGTGTAGTTAACTGGCATTTGATGCTATGAGTATCACAGAAGTTGGAGAAAGCAAAAGAACAAAATTCCTCCCCGTTATTTGTCCTAAGAGTTATGATATTACAGCCAGACTCTTTTTCAACTAAGGATTTAAACTTCTGAAAGATACTAAATACATCATATTTATGTTTTAGAAAATACACCCACATCTTTCTATTGAAATCATCTACAATAAGCAAAAAATATTTGCAACCAGTAATAGAAGATGTATTCATAGGACCACAAATATCAACATGAATTAACTGGAGTACCTTAGATGCATGTCAAGATTCTACATCTTTGAATGAAGACCGATGTTGCTTGCCAGCTTGATAGGCGCTACATACTCCCAACTGCTGAGTTTGAATATCAGGTAACCTTGACACAAGTCCTTCCTGAGATAGCTGAGAGTGAATGTTTAGATGCCCATATCTCTGATGCCACAGAGTGCTGATGGGAGAAACACAAGCTGCTAGAGCCACTTCTAGGGAATCACCATTGTCAAGAAGCATGTATAGGCCATGATCTTCTAGGCCAACAACAACCGTAAGACGAGTTTCCCTGTCAATAATGGAGCACTTGTGTGCACTGAACACCACATCAAGCTGATGAGAGTTCCTTATAATCTGGCTGACAGATAGCAGATTAATTTCCATACCAGGAACATAGTACACATTCAGGAAGATGAGTGTGCACCCACAACACTGGATCTGAACTGTACCTCTGCCAACCACTGTGTACTTCTCACCTCCACTGAATACCACGGAATTGTTGAAAGATGAGAAGTCAATAAACCAATCATGCCTATGAGAGAAATGACGTGATGCACCAGAGTCAATGAACCAGGCAGAAGACAGGGCATGATCTGAGGACCTCTTAGCCATAAAGGCGTAAAAAGCAGATTCCGTCTACTTGAAATGTTTTGCAACATTTGCTGTCTGATGAGGCCCTCCCTATTTTTTCTGTTCAGAAGCAATCCTTTGTCGATATTCTTTCTTCATGTGGCCGAACTTGTGATAGTAATTACATTGCACATTCTTCTTTTTAGCTAGATCAAAAGGCTAGGAAGAACCTTTCTGTTGAAAGGACTGAGAGGACTGATATTTGGCAGCAAAAGCATTTTCTGATGAGGCTAATGAAGCACCACTACCAAACTGCTGCTTCCAATGATCCTGCTCCAGGAGTTTTGTGCATAACTCTAGAAACTTCAGATCAACATTAGTGGTGGTAATGTTGAGTGTTTCTATGAAGTGTTCATAAGGTTTCAGTATACTTTTCATAGTGATGACTACCATGTCTTCTTCCTCCATGCTTCGACCAATGGCTTCGAGTTGATCTCGAATGTCTTTAATCTTGTTAAGATATTCTTGTAAAGACATATGTTCATCCATCATGATGGAGAACAACTGATTCTTTAGAAAGAAAGCTCTGCTCTTGTTGGATGTCTCATGCAGTTCCTTCAAATGTTGCTAGATTTTGGTATTTGTTTTGCTGGAAGGAATCTGTGGTAATTGATCATCAGTCATAGAGAGTTTGAGAAGCATAACAACCTCTCGATTTCAATCATCAAACTTATCTTGATCGGCACCAATTGTACTAGGACGGAGCTCTTTGCCCAAAACGAGCTGGTCAAGATGCCTATATTCAAAAATGGTCAACATTCTCTGTTTCCAGATGTTGTAATTAGTGCCATTAAAGCATTGATTGCCTTCCAACATCAAATTGGTTAGCGAGGCCATCTGCATGTTTCCCAAGTCACGGAAAACAACAAAGGAGTCTGGGACTGATTTCAATGCAGATGTCGGCTGATCCGGACAAAATATGACAGGTGCTGGAAACAAAATTCAAATATGCCGACTCGAAAATCAAGGCATGAAAAATGATGCACCTAGAAAATTCCGACGACTACCTAGTAGAGATATCACAAAACCCACATCAAATCTGTAATCGGATTTTTTTCTTTGTTGTTATTGTTTTATTTTGATAAATGAAACAAATAAAATATCATGGTCGAAAAGAGCCGATCCATGAGAAAAAAATCACCTCACTAATGAACGAATTCTCCAGTTGGAGCCACCAGAATTAGAATTTCGGTTTCATTTTGACAAAATGTGACACCAGTGAATTGATCCTCCGCAGACTGAAGCTCCCGCACGGCAATTTCAGAAGGTGGAGATGTAACAAATAGTGGATAGCACGAAACCGCAGTTAATCGACGGTGAAGTATTTCGTTTTCCCTTGTACAATAAATCCGTCCAGAGTATTACTGTTAAATAGCAAATGGATTACGACGATGTTGTAACCGATGCCTTGGTTATGAGTGTCGACTATGTAAACTGTATCACGCCAAATAGAAATGCCCATGGCTCCTCGGTTGAAAAATAAATGTCCAGCATAACCAACAGATGTTTAGCGGCTGTATCACGCCAAACAAAACACGGCTCCAGGCGTGCGACCCCTCCTCGGGTTGCTCGACAATTACACACTGCCCCGCGAATTAATTTTCTGCCACAAATGCTTCAAATTCGCTGAGGTCCTCGGTTTTCAGATCGACAGAGCGACAATGGTAACGCAACCACACATTGGTGTTTAGATCGCCATAGCGGCAATGATAACGCAACCATAGTTTCATGCTTTGACAGCAGCAACCCCTCTGAGTCGACTGAGAGCTCCGAGGGATTCCTCTGATCTGAAGCTTCAAAGAAGAGAAACCACACAGTATAAGAGGAGTACAAAAAAACGAAGCGGGTGGCAACTGTTTTGGAACACGTGCAATGTGCCTTTGGCTCTACGAGGTAAAAGCCGAGGGGCTTTGTGATAGCATGGGGCAGTGCTATGAACCACAAGATCGATGGATTGCGGGATCGAAACAAGGTCGCCAGCAGCAGCCAGAATGGAGTGTCATATTCCTCTGTAAAAAAAACCCAGTCACACTCGTCTTCGATCTGAAATGATTAATTAACCCACGTTGATCATAAATCGACAAGCGAGTTCATTGTTTCAATTTTTTTTTATGGAAACAACCACTTAAAAACGACATGGAAGGGTTTCCATACGATCTGGGAACCGAGAATTCGCAAGTCTCAGATCAAAACCCTTATATAACTAAATCCAAAGATCATAGAGATCATCACTGGGAAAAAATAAAACCAAAAAACTGCGGCTCATAAATTTTGATGCCCAGTAAAAAAAATTCCAGACTCGTAGAGAACAATTTCGAAATGAAGCACAAAATTTTTCAACTAATTTAAATTTATTTCGAAAGAATAACAAAGCTTTGATACCATAATCAATGAATGGATTGAATTGATTTACAATGAGCAGTGAAGTTCAATAAATAATACAAATGTATTTACAGAAATAGAAACAACAAGTTTCTTCTAAGAAACTGCTAATAAGATTACAGACGATCTTATCTGAATAAGCATTAAACACTAAAATAGCATTATTCTAATAACATGGATTGTAAACAATCATGAATGGTAGAACATTGAGTTGCATATATTATTGACATGATATACATTTATAGTACAGTGTACATAACCGTTGGATTCCTCTTCCAACGTCTCTTGGATTCTAGTGGTTGTTCACATTCCACACCAACCCATAGAGGATTAGGTGTCCAACTGATAACACTATTATTGGCTTGAAAGAGCATTATGGCTTAATTGATATCTGGAAAGCTGATATGACTTATTGAAGAATATGAGGCAAAATTCTGTTATGAAAAAGAAAGCACGTGCTAGTGGCTCTAAGGAAGTTTGGCTCCTTGAAGATGATAAATGAAACCATTTGATGACAATGTTGTTTGATGATTGAAAATATCCAGGAAGCTCATAGGTTGATGTGACATGATGTTTTTAGGAGTCAAGAAACCCTGTCATGATGATGGAATGTAAAATAATTTAGCTCCATAAAATTGTTTGACATCCAGGAAGGTTGAAGCGTAGGTATGATATAATGCGAGAAAGGAGCCTTGTAGCTATAACTATATCTGCATGGAAAAACAAATTGTTGATGTATTGATGAAGTATGAGACTAGCTAAGGATTGTGGTCATGTCTCCTCGGTTGAGAGGGAGTAAGGATCTCCTCCCTGGTTGAGAGGGAGTGATGGTGAACATCTTATTCTCCATGTGTCATGCACTAGGCTGGGACTAACAACCGCACATCTAGTGAAGGAACTGGGAGGGAGAATGGAGGATTGGACAGGGTATCCAAGATAAGAGTGGTCGAAGACGACCGATATTCTTTGAGGGTTGGAAATCCAAGATAAGAATAGTCCTGTAAGGACATACCTAGTGAACATTTGGATGGGGTATGTGCCTTGAGAGGCTGTGGTGATGGTGTCCAAATGTATGCCTCCTAGATCTTGTGGAGTGTTAGAGCTTGTTAGTCAAGGCCTTCCTATATTGCAATTTGACAATGTTGGTTATAATGTTGATGCTTGAAGATGACTTATCATTCCGACTCTTCTTATGAGAATATGTCAATTTGAGAGTATCCTTGTACTGATTGTGGAATTATGAATACCTCCAGAGTTAAGGAATGTTGGAAAATGTAACTAGGTTCAGTCTTCATAATTATCATTATACTTGTATCATTATATATTTTTTGTAAAAAGAAAAAAGAAGAAAATAATTTTTTATTTCATTAGTTAAGCATGTTCTTCATGCTTTTAGGATTTGTTGAGTCAAAGAGTCAAAGTCCTATTTGGGCTTCTTGTAAAGAAAAAAGGAAAAAGAATTTTGAAAATGTTATTAGGTAAACTCACCTCAAGAAGCCAAGTCGGCCCTCCTGGATGAACAAGTTGGCTCACCCAATGGATGTGTCTCTTCGCATATGAAAACTACTTTATATTGGCATGGACATGAAAAGGGATGAAGGGGTGCGAAATGGTTTCCTCACCGTTGATCTGGCGGGGAAGATCTTAATTGTGCAAAAACGCTCAGACTTTTGTGAAAGAAACACGATGTCTTGTCAATCCTCAATCATAGGTAAAAATCTGATTTAAACTTTATTACATCATTTAATCATGTTTAAATGCATGATTAACTAAATCAATGAGCTAATGAAACTTAAATTTACATTTTTGAGGGTGCATTTACTCTTGCAGACCCATTTATTATTTCTAAACTATTGAAGCTTATTATATAAGCAAATTTAAACTATCAAAACTAATCATGTTACAACATCAGTTCCAATGGGAACTACCTTACCTTGTGGGATGCAGAGAACTAGTAGACCAGCTACCTTTAGTGTTGGGCATGGAGTCATACCATAAAACCAACAACCACTAATCTTCCATCTTATGTAAAAATATAACCAATCGACATGGATTAATGTTGTCATTTGAATACTCTGCTACTGCACACTGCAACTGTGAAATGCAACCATATGCTTGCACTAATTCAGATACTCTTTCATACTGAAATATGAAAACTAAAAATTTCTAAAGACTGAAAATATAAGATGATCTATCATATTCTCTTCAAATCACACCACTCATAAACAACGAACACGTTGATCTACTGCACACTGAAACTCAAAATATCTATTCAATCCCCACACCTCTATCTAAATGAACTGAAAAACTTCAGATGTTAGGTGTAATATGCTTTCCAATGTAACCAAGTGCGGAGTGGATTGGAGTGGATTTATTGACAAACCACATAGCCAGCAGCTGAAAATATTAAGAATATATACGATATGAACATGAAATCCCATGGGAAACTTATATTCACAAGTGTACTTTAAGAGCTGCATCCTTTGTAGACATTTTAGATTTCTGACCATGGCTGAGAGGGAGAGACATATACTGTTGATTGCAAGTATCAATGAACCTTGCATAGCAGTATAGGTAGCTAAAATTTTGAAACAGTGGAATCACCATATGACAAAGTGGAGTGGCCAGGTGAAAGGAATGCAACCAATAATAAATGCTTACTCCTTGTTCACCAGCAAGGAATAGATCTAATATTTATCGTTCTCCAGGGAAAAATACATCTTCGTTACTTCGCTCCTCGACAACGTTGCCAAATGTTGTACTTGTTTCTCATAGGCAGTGCTTGGCTGCAAAAACTATGCCAGGAAACCAACTCAACTAGCCTTTAGATTCAAGTTGGCCCTTGAACCAGAGGGGGCTCCCTCAGTTGTTACAAGACTTTGTTTAACATTTTTCACTTGTTACTGAACAACAACCTTTGAAGAACAATGGCGAGATTTATAGTTTTAATTGGGGGTGGTTGGCGATCAATGACAATCCCTATTCATAATTAAAGGCCTCTCTCACAGGGTCCCTTCTCAAAGTGTCAGCTTCCAGCTTGACAAAATGACTTAGCTTTTCAAGGATTATGATAGAAGAATGTAAGGAGGTTCCTAATAATTAAGTAGTGAGACTGACTTCTTAACAACTAGGGAAATTTGGATGCGTGTAGAAGATTTCTACAACCCAAAAAAATATATCCAAGGGCATATGAAGCCCAAACTGAAACCAATTCTAAGAGGAGCTATTTCGGACAAATAGTCCAATAAGCTAATCTCTTTTAATGGCTATCAAAAGGCATAAAGCAAAAGCCCAATAAAAGAGGAGTTATCTTGGACAAATAGTCCAATAAGCTAATCTCTTTCTAAAGGTTATGATTTTGCAGGGGATTTCAAAGAGATTAAGACTTAATCTACACTTACCCAAACCTTCCTATAAATGCTTTGAACATGTGCAAAAAGAGAGCATGAAAGTACTAGAAAACACAAAATTTTGTCAAACTGAAGCCAGAAGGCTTTCATTAGAAATCCTATAATAGAATTTGTTACAAAGAGAAGAGCCTTGGCTTTAAAATCCACACCTATCATCTCAATTGATGAAGTATTTATACAATTTATTGCAAAATATCTTTGTTTTAAAATATCAAGATTTGTTACAAATACCTCAAAATGTGTTACACAAATAGAACTGAAATATAGGACATTCAAGGCTAATGAATCTACTTGGCACTATCATTGTGGATTGCTGGTGACAAAGGAGCAATTCGAATTTGATAGCAACTCTTATTTGATGAGGTGGCCTCCAAGCCATTAATTGTCTTTGTGCTTTTTCCTCCCGAATTTCTGAAAAATAGTGTCCTGTAATCCTTTTGTATATACCAAACCATAATCGCTTTTAAAAAACTGAGAGATTTTTTTGTACATGAGGATGTTGGCAACAAAAACCTCTTTCATTTTTTGAAAATTCACTTCCACCTGCTCGAAAACCGCATATGTTGGTTAAAAACAGGAAAATTCGGGAAACTATGGCTGCAAATATTTATTCGAATCTCCCAAACCATAATAGTTGTTAGAAATTCGAGAGAGGTTTTTGTGCATGAGGATGTTATCAACAAAAACCTCTCTCCATTTTTGAAAATTCATTCTCAACTGTTTGTAAACCATGTTTGAATTTACTGTGTTGTATAAAAGACAAAACATAGTTTTAACTGATTATGAAACGAACATATGACATGGAGGCGAGAGGAGACATGGAAGTGGGAGATAATATGGAAACACATGGTTGGTGGAAAATGATGTTGCTAGGGGTAAATAGATGTTGGCGGGAATGAGAGGGTTAGGAAGTTGTTGGGGGTGGGGGGGCGAATTGATAAGAGGATGCCACGTCGCATGGGGCCCATGAAAAATGATATTGCTTTTCGGAGCCGTGCCCACCATTAACGTGAAAAGGGATGAGGGGGTGCAAAATGGTTTCCTCGCCGTTGATTTGGCAGGGAAGATCTTGACCGTGCAAAAACGCTCAAACTTTTGTGAAAGCGACAAGATGTCTTGTCAATCCTCGATCATAGGTAAAAATCCGATTTAAACTTTATTACATCATGTTGTAACATTCTTGTTTTTGATAAGTTAGCTATTAGATAAAAAAATAAAAATGCTATACAAAAAAATGATAAGTTTGGATATGGACCAAAAACAAGATGGAAAATAAGAATGTTAGAAGTGATTATTATTGCAAGTCCATATCAAATAAAATGATAGGGTAGTTTCTCTAAAAAAGGAAGGCAAAATGAAAATGATAGATAAACAATAAAAGAAAAATATTTGCTGTAAAAAATAAATTAAGGTTGTTAGCTCAAATGCACCTTTGAAAAATGTCCTTATGATTAATCATCCTTAAGCTCTTTAATTACAATTTAGTTATTGTAATAAAGTATGACATTATAAAATAAGTGACAAATGACACTTTTGTCGTATTGGCGGAAACGACAAAACAACACATCGGGGGTCGATAACCAACGCGCTCTTTTCAACGAAGATCCTTCATTCCACCCAGATCAATGGTGGAGGAAGCCTTTCGGCCCCCCTTGGCCGTTTCTCGTTAACGCGAGGGGGGGGTGTCTGAAATGCAGTTTTCATGGTTGCCGCTTTGTGCAACTTGGCGCCTCCAAAATGTTTTGGACCCCCAAGGCCCGAAACCACAAACCATTGTGACCCCCCTGAAATCCGCTTCTCGTTTTCTTCCATCCAACCGTTGACTTCTCCCGCGCCTTGTGCATCCGTTATCCCCCGTCCAATAACGAACCTCCATGTCATCCATCTGTTTTCGCTTACCCATTCACTGCCCGTCACGTTATAATACCATTACCCATACGCTCCAAAGCCGTTGCTATGCTTGATTATCCGTTTAAACAACTGTTAAGCATTAATTCACATTTCTCTTGCAAATTGAATGCCTACGGCTAGATCCAAATAGTTAATTGAGCCCAATTGAACCTATAAATCCTCCATGGCTCCAATTTTTGCCACTTTTCGGTTCTATCCATAAACCAAAAGCACCATTTTGTCACTCTGTGTATTTTCTCCACTGTTATCAATTTCAGGTTAAAAACAACTTTTGAATTTCCCTTATAGTAGTGATGGCTCCTAAAGCAAAGATACAAAAGACTGCCAAAGAAGGGAATCCATCAACAGTCTCCCTTGATCTGGATTATATGCCACCTGCAAACACCCTTTTCAAGATCAATGACTGTGAATGTGGATTTGATTTCTACGAATTACATTGATGGTTAAAATTGAAATATACTGATCAGGAGGATTCCGTTCGCTTTTGCGAGACTCTTCTTCCATTTTTTTCTTTTCCTAAGACCCATCAATTCACTGACCTAATCTCTTGGTGTCAAGTGAGGTATGACCCTGTGCAAAGAACAATAATGACTTAGGATGGAAAAATCTTGATTACCATCACTGCTCAGAGCATAAAACAGATGCTAATAATACCTCCATCTGATTCCCTTAGCCATTTCTCACCTACAGTTCTCATGGACCTCTACAATAAACTCACCTTCCCACAGAGAGCTCTTATCTTTGAACTTTTCCTACGAGAAGATGTTGAATTAGCTAAGAGAAATCCTCCATATTGATCGTCCATGTTCCCTGAAGCTACTAGACACATTATCTCTTTGTTATTATACCTCCTAGGTTATGAAAATTACCAAGTTGTTGATGAATCCATCCTTGGGTTCTTTTCTATCTTTAGCAAAGAATATCAACCTGCCTTCATGTATAATTATAACCACTTTCTGGCTGATAATATACATGAACAATTTAAGAATTTGACTATACAAGGAGTATTCAGGTACAGTTTAGTTATCATTCATCCATTTTTGTTTCAACAAGGAGATCTATTGCCTATTCAGCTCAACAGACAAGATGAGCAAGGAGTGAATCAATCAGTTATTCACTGGATAGAGCTAGTAAGAGCAGGATCATTAAATTTTACATTCTCCTTGTTCATTGATTCCTTCATACATCTAGTTCTCCAACTACTCAACAACCAGGCAGAGCCTAGAATTGGAGAAGAAATTAAAAAGACACTGCACCTATCAGAGCAAACTAAGATTGGTGACTGGTACCTATACCAGAATTACATTGAGATTAGGATCTATGGCAGTGAGTTGGCTTCATACAAATTGCCTAAGTATGTGCCAATGATAATATTCTCATTCGAATACATCAGGCAAATGATAAATATGGATGAAGTCCATTTTGTCTCAGGCAAGAAGAAATTACAGTTTAAACTCAAAGCCAAAGTAGGGAGTTTTATCTGTAACACTAGGTCTGTAGGTACAAAAGCAGACAGATTGCTAAAGAACATGAACCTCCAGCCAAGCTTCACTTGGTCTTATGATCCTTTTCGGATTATTTTAGCTCTCAGAGTGCAGTTGAATGCAACACCTTACAACGATACTCCCAGGCCAGAATTGGAAAATTTCATGAACTAGGAGCAATGGTTTGAAGGTACTCTCACAGAAGCTGATGAACAGGTTATATCAACTCCTTAGACAAAGACTCCAGCTACATAGAGCACTTAGCATAAAAGAGGCAGAGAAGAAACTCAGTGAGCTACAGAACCAGGTAAAGAGTACTATATCTTGCAAAACAAGTTGAAAACTGGGCTGTCAATGTCATCAAGAAGTAAGCCACCAGAGATAATTGATCTTGGAGAATTGAAGATGTTTCATCAACAGGGACCACTGATCCTAGGCCTCCCTCTACTTCTTCGACTCCTTCTTCAACTGAACCTATGGAGATTATCCAATCAACTGAGACCAGTTCAACAGGGGATACTAATATCTTCTCAATATTTTTGGAAATCAAGCAAAAGAATGAAAGTCTTAAATCTCGAGTTTACAGTCAGTTTTGGAAACAAACATCCACTTCTCAACATAGGCTTCTCTCTTCCTTCGACAGTGAAAGAGGAAGGACGCAAATGGCATTTTTGTGGGCTCAGATTCCATTTCCTAAATCCACAACAGACTACAAGAAGACCATCTTCTCATTTGATGTAAACCAGATACATCCCATTGATCAAATGGATTTGCATAGGCAATCAGGTGAGATGCTATTTTCAACAATGACCACAACTTCCATGTCTCTTTCCAAGCTTAGAACTGCTTTGTCCAATGTACAATCACAACTTAAGATTGAAAAGATGTCATCCTTGTCTAAGGATAACAAATTAACATCTTTAGAAGATATCATTATCAAGATTGGATATGATCCATAGGACTGTAAAGCAATCGAAGAAATACTGCAAAATAAGAATGTTGAGATTACAGCCTTGAAGAAACAGTTGAAGCTGCCTTCAACTGAGGATCCATAGACTAAAGAAATGGCAGAAAATGAACAACACAAGGAGGAGATGTTAAAGCTCATTATTGAGCAAAACATACAGATCAAGAAAATGGAGGAGCAGATAGAACAACTGCTCAAGGAAAAAGAGACAACACATCTTGCTGTGACCTTAGTGACAACAATTCCAATGATAGGCGTAGATTTAAGTTCATCTCCTACTAACATTGCCTCATCTTCAGCAACAGGTGAAACAACAAAGTTATCACAGGAGCTACAAGCACAAAAACAACAAAATGAGAAATTACTCCAGAAGTTCCAAGCCTTGGAGTCACAAAAGGTAAAAAATGATACCTTGTATGTAGAAGAAATGCAAAAGTCACAGGTTAGAGGTCAAGGTTAGATAGTTAGAAAGAAAGACTTTAATGGCAGATACTTTGGTCCAAGCCAAAGAAGATATGTGGTTAGATATTAGCCACTCTATCGCAGAAGTATGGCCATCCATACAAATCATTTTTGAGCAGCAAGAACTAATTTCTAAATGCAGAGCAGAGATAGAGACTCAGAGGGCAACATTGGGCACAAAACCCAAAGAAGCATCAGGAATGATCAGGGTATTGAATTCTAAGACTAGGCAAGAGTTACAAGAGATGGACATTCCGGATAGGACAACTACTATTTTGGAAATTAAGAAAGTCCTAGTGAAGAACAATCTCTTATCTCAGCTAAAAACGAAGTGTGATGCTTTGAACAATACAGTTAGGAGGTTTCACTCTAAATTCGGTATATTACATAAGAAAGGTTTACCAGAGATAGTATCATCAAATGAGCAACTAGTAAAATTGGAGGCTTATTGTGAAAGGCTTTATACCATTGCAATAGACAACAATCAATTTGCAGGGATAAAAAGGCAGATCATCCTTGTCTAAGGATAACAAATTAAAATCTTTAGAAGATATCATTATCAAGATTGGATATGATCCATAGGACTATAAAGAAATCAAGGAAATACTGCAAAAGAAGAATGTTGAGATTACAACCTTGAAGGCATAGTTGAAGTTGCCTTCAACTGAGGATCCACAGACTTAAGAAATGGCAGAAAATGAACAGCACAAGGAGGAGATGTTAAAGCTCATTATTGATCAAAACATACAGATCAAGAAAATGGAGGAGCAGATAGAACAACTGCTCAAGGAAAAAGAGATAGCACAGCTTGTTGTGACCTCAGTGACAACAATTCCAATGACAGGTGTAGATTTAAGTTCATCTCCTACTAACATTGCCTCATCTTCAGCAACAGGTGAAACAACAAAGTTATCACAGGAGCTACAAGCACAAAAACAAAAAAATGATAAATTACTCCAGAAGTTCCAAGCCTTGGAGTCACAAAAGGTAAAAAATGATACCTTGTATGTAGAAGAAATGCAAAAGTGATAGGTTAGAGGTCAAGGTTAAATAGTTAGAAAGAAAGACTTTAATGGCAGATACTTTGGTCCAAGCCAAAGAAGATATGTGGTTAGATATTAGCCACTCTATCACAGAAGTATGGCCATCCATAAAAATCATTTTTGAGCAGCAAGAACTAATTGCTAAATGCAGAGCAGAGATAGAGACCTAGAAGGCAACATTGGGCACAAAACCCAAAGAAGAATCATGAATGATTAGGGTACTGAATTTCTAAGACTAGGCAACAGTTACAAGAGATGAACATTCCAGATAGGACAACTACTATTTTGGAAATTAAGAAAGTCCCAGTGAAGAAGAATCTCTTAACTCAGCTAAAAATGAAGTGTGATGCTTTGAACAATACAGGTAGGAGGTTTCACTCTAAATTCAGTATATTACATAAGAAAGGTTTACCAGAGATAGTATCATCAAATGAGCAACTAGTAAAATTGGAGGCTTATTGTGAAAGGCTTTATACCATTGCAATAGAATACAATCAATTTGCAGGGATAAAAAGGAAGATCACTGGCAAGGAGTTGATGGAAGCTTTAAGCTTAGGCATCTCCATTAAATATGAAATTGGTCATCTTTTTCTCACCAAACCCAATTTTAAGAGATATACTGAAGTTGATGAGATACTTAGAAGGGTGGTAAATCTCGAGATACCTAGTGAGAAAAGGTGGGATCAATTGTGTGAAACAATTGATTAACTTTTCATTCCAACAAGAAGACAACAACAATAGATTTTGAAGGAACAGCCATCAACAACTTCCTATCTAATAGGGACACATCATGCAACAATTTTTCTTTTCCTATCTTCTTTCAAGCTATCTTGTAATCAATTTAGCATATTTTGTTTACAACTTGTATAAATAACTCTCTTCTATGAGTTATTAAAGGTGGTACTTTTCATGAGCAATTTTGTAAAAGCATTGATGTACAAGCCATTTCTAGATCACTGATAATAAAGCAAAGGATTCTAAATTTGGTCTCATACGGTGTCATTTTCTTTTGTAAGTTTTTCATGTGTTTCATTCATTATGTTTATTATGCATATGCTTAGGTTTTACAAAGATATTAGGTGAGAATAAATGTGTTACAATTATTCTTAAAATTCCTTTATGAAGTTATTATCATAAAGACACTGAGATATTGGACTGTCTGTCTAAAAAGCTCCCTCTAAATCATAAAATTGTCAGCATCTTATGTAATCTTAAGCATAGTTTGTTTAACTTTTGAACATTGGACAAAGGTTTTATCACTTATGATAATTTATCTTTCTGTTTGAAATCTAAATTAATCATACCTCCTTACTGTTATTTCTAAACACCTTATAAATTCAAATCACTGTGTGAAGTCAAATAGCAGCCCTTTGATTATCTATTAGTACGATCTAAAAGAGTTAATACATCATTCTTATAGTTTGTTATATGTATTTGTCCTCCATAAAAACCAAAACCAAAACCCCTAAAACAAATATCTTAGATGCTTTGGCATGATCAATTGACCATTATCATCTCAGAGGAACAACACATCATTTAATCATGTTTAAATGCATGATTAACTAAATCAACTTGCTAATGCAACTTAAAGTTACATTTTTGAGGGCGCATTTACTCTTGCAGACCCATTTATTATTTCTAAACTACTAAAACCTATTATATCAACAAATTTAAATTATCAAAACTAAGCATGTTACAACATGTCCTCCACCAAATGACAAGCAATTCAGTGCTTCTCTGTGATAAGGTCAGAGGCAGAAAGGGATGCAAATTTCAATAGTTGCTCTCTTGTGAAGGAATGTGAGTCTCTTGAAATCATATGTCTACAATATAATGCGAGCTTCTTGCTTTACATACCTGAGATAATGCTGGTTTCTTGTGGAAGACAATCTGAGACAATACAAGTGCTATAATTTGAATTTTGAGGGCTTGACTTGGTTTCTTGGAGGTTGGATTTGGGTCTTGGATTTCTCACTTTGACTTGATTCTATAATAAGAGGAATTTTTTGGGGTTTTTCTCTTATGGGGTTTTCCCCCTGGCTTGGAGCCTATATCTTGTGCCTCTTGTTCTCTGTGATCTTCATATTTTTTCTTTTTTGGTAATTGTTTGATGAAAATAAGAACACTAAATGATTTATTTGCCTATTGATTTCTCAACAAGACCATCCTCATTTCGGCCCTGAATCAAATGCCATCTCTCATAAGGTGTTAATGTAGGCTTGGGGGCATGCTGGGTCTAGGTGTGTCATCCTGAAGAATCATCAAATCCAGTGCATTTTGGCAAAATGTCTTGGGTGTAGGAGGTGTCGAGGTCATGTGTGATATGGTGCTTCTACTAGGAGGCCCAAGGCTCTCAACACTTCACTTGTTAGTGCCAATATACTCCTTTGTTGGTTTGGGTACCTGTTGGTAAGGTGCTTAGGACATGGGACGCTGAACCACCTAACAATCGCAACATATATTCTATTGAAAGCAACCAATCATTAGGGATAATGGTCATTATTGCATCTAAGTGAACCAAGTTTGAATGTAATGGGCTATTTAATAATTCAAATAAGGACCCCCTTTCAAAATCAAGGCCTTGAGCTCACAATGGTGTTTCCTCCCTAGGTAGGAGTGGCTAAAGGACAACCCTATTAGGTGTTTCCAACCCCCAAGGGGAAGTGACATTTGCTTAGTCCACCCTTCAATTAATAGGTGTTAGTGAATAATAATAATGGTAAAGGGGGGAGAAGACTTCATGGCCAAGTGCCATGGTCATTAGACTAGATGATGGGGATCCACATCCTAAGTGTATAGATGTGAGGAGTGATTAATAGTGGATGCATGAGTTACCAACCCGACCTTTGTTTTTCCACCCCTTTTGTACACCTTTTACTTTTGCTTGATTTTTGTTTGTATTACTGCTCATAGCTGAAGGGTTACAACTTGCTTTGAATGATATAACAATTTTATTACCCCTTAAGGATGAGTCATTTCATTGCTCATTGGGTTTGGGACATGCAAGGGTTCATTTTGATAATGTAATGGAGCAACATGTGCTCAAGAACTAGGTGAGGGCCATAATGAGTGAAGTAGAGCTCATGCAAGGATTTTGTTCATGTGCTAATGTGTATGTCTCGGCCATCTTTTGCATTTTGATATTCTTCCCTTTGATTTAGTTTGTGGCAATGATATGCTTTTTTCAGTTTATTTTAGGTACATCAGCCTCCTAGGGCAAAGTTTCAGGCCCTACCCAATTATGAGGTGTATGGGTGCCAAATCTAAAAGAACCAATGGTTAGTTGATCCCGAATAATGAATGTGAGATAAGAGCTTGTAATCTATGGTGGAAAGTGGTAGGTATGGCATAGGGATAGATGGAAAGTTTCCCAAGTAGTGCCCCTCCTATAGCCATTGGGCCATTAGGGAAGGTCTCACTGGACTAGGATTTAGGATTATGCCTCCATTTAAGGTGAGAAAACAAGATCACAGTCAAAACACTTGCTTCTTCCAGGTCACCCAATAATCCATATTAAATTCCCAAATGTAAACAAGCATAAGCACCCGATTGCAAAATTATTAAAGTACCTTTTGATCGGAAGCCCACCTTCGTCCATGTGCTCTTGCGGATGGGTGAGAAGCATGTGGCTGATGCAAGTGGTGGTGATATAATGGCATGTCATCAATTAGTGGTCGCTGTTAGGGGTTGCTGGCTATTTGACTGACTAGCCGGTTGTGAATAGTAGGAGAGAGTTTTTGGGTAACAAAATGGATAAAATGGTCTCGTTGAAAGCATAGAAGGATTGGGATGCATAATCTCCTATCTCAGTAGATGAAGTTCTTGAAAATTCGTATTGCTAAGAGTTTTTTTTTTCTTTTTTTTTTTTGTGTTTCGTTTTCTCTGAAATGCATGTGACTTAATACTAATTACCAAGCTTTTTAATGGGTATTTGAATTTGTAGGTTTATCACGGAGTTCAAGGATTTGGTGAACTTGGGAAAATTACCACTGCTTTCAAGGTTATTCCTAAAATTTTCTTCCTAAATGCATGTGACTTAATACTAACTACTAAGCATTATATTTAATCCTAACAGTTAGTTTCTAAGCAAATATATAATATTTTAATTATTTTATATTTATTTTTTAATAATTTATATTTATTTTTTCCTACTAACAACTGGTTTTTATCCAAATATATTTTATTTTTTAGTTACCTTTTAAACTAATTTAACTAATTTACCAGTGACTAGTTTTCAATAGCTAATTTTGGGCAATGATGCATCCATACTATTTATTCCTTAAGATCGATTGGTTCGTCACCTTGTCCTGAGGATGGATCACATTAGTTGGCTCAAAACGTCAACCAAATCTTGATTATGTGATTAATCCAAAAGGCATCTATCTACATTATGGATCACAAAAGTCTTAGAGCTAATAGATAATTGCATTTGTAGGTTTATCATGGAGTTCAAGTATCCAGTGAACCTGAGAGAATTGGTCTTGCTTTACAAGGTTGTCTATGTATTAGTTTCAGAATATTTGATGATTTTCTTGACATTTAGTCTTCGACTCTTCATTTTGCCTAGTTGAATCACAAGTTGGCAATTAGATTCTGGTTGTTTGACAACGAATTCATTGATTTAAAGGTTGGGATGGATTATAAAATGATGGATAGGTTAAGGGTTGCAATCAGTAAACTTTTGATTTTAATTATTGGTCTTTAGGGAAGAGTTCAATGTCTTGGTCAACTAGTGGAATTGAATAATACATCCTCCTTACCTATAGCTAATTATTTTCTCCATTATTTTTATAATATTCATTAGGCTTAGCTTTACACAGCCAAAGATTTCGTATATTTTCTCAATGTCACCATATTTTTGTGTTATGCTTTAAGTTTCTTTTTTTGGAAAAATTGTTGACACCTAATCATGGGGATTGGGTGAACACTTGTAAATGATATAAATATTAAATAATAGAAAATGAAGAGTCATCGGGAGGTGAAACCCAAGAGTCACTCCCTTGTGTATATGACAATGAGGAATCCTAATGAATAAACACAATTGATTTGAGGAGTTACCTCCTGGTCTGGCATGGTATCAGAGCTAGCACTCATTTTTAGTTTCCCTTTGTCTTGTAACTCCTATTTTTGTCATTATCCTTAGTCCTACCTGCTCTGCCCGCTATCCCTTTGCATCAATGATTGCTCTCTTTGTTAATTCACTATGCATTGAATTTTGATTGTTGCCTATGTTGTCACTGGTTATGAAACTGGAAGCTTGAAACAATAGTCTGCTATGCGTTGGAATGAAGCGCTGAAACCTGCGATAGCTTCTTGTTAATGCACCAATCCATGCGTTCACACTGGGGCCGATTCACATTTTGAAGACTGATATGAAATCTGTGCATTGAACTTCGTTGAACTGGTATGAATTTGGTGACTTGAACAATATGTGAAAACTGTGAATGTTGTGTTTAATATTGGTAATGACGATATATGCCATGAAGGGTGTTGTTTATTATGGTGCGTTATTTGTTTTGGTGTGTGATGTATAGTGTTATTTGCGGCTGGCCGTAAATGACATGGTATATACAGTGGTGTATTGTGGTGTATTGTGCTGTGTTGAGCTCCTTTGAAGATTGATTTTATGCATCCTGTATCACTGATTGTGTCACTGTTAAGAGCGACTGTATGATGTTTTGCATAGAGAACGAGAGGATTAATTATCTTTATCCTTCGGGTGCTCCTCAAGGAATAAGGGGGTATTGCATTAGATTCTACCTCCTGCACAGTCAACTCTCTGTTCGTTGCTAATACCTCAGCATATCCCAGAACCTCCGTCTCCCTACACACCTCCGCCTCTACACCACTTTGCTCGCAGCACCGTTGGGTCCTGAACCCACTGTCTCTCACTCCATACAATCGACCCTCTCCATACAATATTAAACATTGTCGCTGCGTTGTTCCCAAATACTACACTATCTATTGTCCCTCAACCGTGGGCTCATTACCAAACCACTCCAGCGAAGCATTCCCACCTCCACGCTATCCTCCTACATATACACCCTCCCCCACATACTCCCTTACCCATAAACCAACTCCCCCAAATAATACCTCTGTTTTAATATATCATAGTGCATTTTTACACATATTACTAACATAGGTGCAATTTCTTACAGTCTATTGGTAGTAGAAATATTTTTTTTACAGTGTACAAATTTTAAAATGCATTCATTAATATCTATTGTGGGAGTGGTTTTCAATGGGAAGGAGAACTATCCCAAGTGGTCGCAGAAGATCAAACATACTCTCATTTTTAATGAGCTGTGGAAAGGAGTTTGTGTTGGAGAAGGAGACAATGAACTAGCAAAGCCTACCTCAGACAAGGAATTTGCCATTTGGAAAAACATGAACAACAAGGCTTATGCATTGATTGCCGGATCTGTAAATGAAGAGGTGACTCACCATATTTCACCATTTTCAAATGCTTTTGAAGCCTCACAAATATTGAGGGAACTCTATGACTCACACTCTACGCTTGAAGTTGTTCAACTAATGATTAAATTGTTCAGCCTTGAATTACAAAATGATGATCCTCTTGCTCTTGCATCAGAAGTAAAATCTATTATGCATGATATCAAAGTCACTAATGTTGAACTAGACATTCCTCTGATAGCTCTTGTCAAGGCACTTTATACCACTTATTCAAATTATCTTGAGTCATTGCAAGCAAATGGAAACCTCAAAGAAATTACCTTTGACTTCCTTGTGAATAAATTTGCTAAGAGAGAGAGCTTTTGGGAAGAAGACAACTCTTCATCCTTTTGAAGAAGTTGTATGTATTGCACATAGAGAGATGAATCATGCTCAAGATTCTTCCAGAGGAAGAGGTGGTCGAAGAGGAAGAGGAAGAAGAAATTTCAGAGGTAGGGGGTCAAACTCTCTCAAGGAGAAAAGTCTGATTTGCATTGCATATGTTGCAATAGAGTTGGATCACATGATGCATCCACATGCAAGTTGCCTTGGGACAGAACTGAGCAGGAAAGAAATCGACCCAAAGGTAAAACCAATGACAAAGAGAAAGAGAAAGGTAAAGCACCTGAATCCACTCACTATGTTGTGGCACACTGTAATATTGGAGTAAATGAAGACATGTTTAACGATTTACTTGCTTCTTGGAAAATTGATTGGTTGTTTGATTCAGAGAAACTTGCCACATGACTTTTAGAAGAGATTTTTTTGAAGAATTTACTGAGAATGTTGATAGAGCAGTATACTTTGCAGACAAATCGAAACTCAGGCCATCAGGGCTTGGCACAATCAAGCTTAAATTGCCTGGTCTTCTAGACATTCTTTTGCATGATGTTTTATATCTCCCACAACTGAGGAGAAACTTGCTATCCTTGGTCTACATTCGCCAACAAGGACACTCCATTCATATGTTTAACGACAAGGTTGAGGTGATAAAAGCATTAGATCACTCACTTTTCATGACGAGGATAGAAGAAGAAAGGCTTCTCAAGCTGCACGGTACCTTTGCTCGTGCACAAAATTTTTCATACAATTCTCATTGTGATGAAGGTACATTTCCATCAAGTCTATTATGGCATGCTAGATTTGGACACTTGAACTATGACAACCTTCGCTTCTTGAAGAAAAATGGTGTTACTGGTTTGCTTACAATTCCTAGAAAACTTAAACAATGTGATGCTTGCATTCTAAGAAATCATAGCAAACAGTCTTTTCATGATTCACATTCCAGAGCACATAGAAAAATAGAACTCATTCATTTAGATTTATGCGGTCCAATGCCTGTTCCTTCTGCAAATGGAAATAAATATATGATGACATTAATTGATGACTACACCAGAATGTGTTGGGTTTATTTATTGAAGAACAAATCTGATGCTTTTCAAACATTCAAGAACTTTCATACATGGTTTGAAAATGATGCACAATCTCATATTGGCTCTATTTGCATTGATAATGGAAAAGAATACACTTCAAATGGATTTGAAAACTATCTTCGCCAACATGGGATCAAATATCAAACAACTTTTCCTTATAATCCCCAATAGAACAGAGTAGTTGAAAGAATGAATAGGAAAATCTTAAATATGGTACGTACCATGATGTTTTTCAAGAATGTAAAATTGATGTTTTGGGCTGTGATGTAGTTCTATGTGCTGTGTATGTAAAGAATAGATGTCCATCTAATGCTATTAGAAACAAGACTCCTTATGAAATGTGGTATGGCTACATTCCTTTGGTAAATCATCTCAGGGTCTTTGGTTCCACCCATTATGCCTTGATACCAAAAGTAAATAGAAACAAACTTGGTGCAAGGAGTCGTATGTGTATTTTCTTGGGGTATTCAAATACCTCCAAAGCATACCGTCTTTACGATGAAGTTAATAAAAAATTTGTTGTATCTAGAGATGTAATCTTCCTTGAATCTTCCAAAGCTGACAATGTTGTTGAGCGGCAACTTGATTGCTTGGATAGATTCGGAAATGCAAAATCATTTCAAGAATTTGATAATCAGATTCCACATCTTGAAAGGGGGTTCCTATACTAGACCAATCTGTGGAATCTTCTTCTAAAGCACTCTCTCCCCCGCATTAAACTCCAACCACTGATGATACTTTAAGTGATGTGATTGATACAATTGGGGGACTCAATCTTGATTCAGTCCCAACTCAACCAACTAAGTAGCTTGAACCATCTTAGAAAGGTCCCCCAAAGTGGCTAACAAAGACACTTGAAATGTTCATCCTGATGAAGTTGGAAAGACAAGAACAAGAAATTCAACTAGGCAAAATGGAGGTGATATAGATGATTTTGATACACTTGTTGATATTGATGTTTCTTATGATTGTGAACTGAATTTTTCTACCGATTTTGAACCAACTTCCTTCAAAGAGGCCGCTTTTCATGATGAATGGAAAGAAGCGATGCAAAAGGAGTATGATGCCTTGATAAATAATGGCACTTGGAAGCTGGTTGATCCTCCATTGGGAACCAAACCAATTGGTTACAAGTGGGTCTATAAGGACAAGTATGAAGTTGATGGCTCACTTGACAAGCACAAAGCCAAGCTTGTGACAAAAGGTTTTTCACAAAATGAAGGGGTCGATTATGAGGATACTTTTTTCCCCACAACAAAATGGGCTATCATCCAAACACTATTTTCCCTAGTAGCTCCGAACGGTTGGAAAGTCCATCAAATGGATGTAAAAACTTCTTTCTTGAATGGAGATCTGAAAGAGAATGTTTTTATGTCCCAGCTTGAAGGACTTGTTGTGAAAGGACATGAACATAAAGTATGCAAACTTGTGAAATCCTTGTATGGCCTTAAGCAAGCATCGCGAGCCTGGCATGAAAAGTTAACTGAGCATCTTCTGAAGAAACTCAACTTCAAACATTATGATTTTGATGATGCAACTTTGTATGTCAAGAAAGTTGGCAAAATAGTTGTATATAGTGTGGTATATGTAGATGATCTTTTGATGACAGGGAATAATGAGAGCTACATTGCGTCCATAAAGAAGGAATTGAGGAAAGGTTTTGAAATGACTAACTTGGACTATGTTCACTACTATTGTGGTATTGAAGTAACTCAACATCTTAAGTCTATGTTCCTCTCTCAAAAACAAGTACATTGGAGATCTGTTGATTAGGTTTGTCATCGCTGAGTGCAATTCTCTGACTACTCCAATGGAACAAAACTTAAATCTCACATCCATTGAAGGAAAAGAATTTGAGGATGCAACAAAGTATAGACAGCTTGTAGGAAGTCTCAACTACTTGACTGCTACTAGACCAAACATTTCGTTTGTTGTTGGAATCCTCTCCAGGTTTATGAAAAATCCTTGTGAGGAACATTGGTCTGCTGCAAAATGAGTTCTAAAGTACTTGAAGGGAACTCAAGACTTTGGACTCAAGTATACACAGGTTGGCGAATTCAACTTGATTGGATACTCTGATTTAGACTTTGATGGAGACAAAGAAACTGGGGTATCTACTTCCGGTTATGCTATGAGTCTTGGATCAGGAGTTGTCTCCTGGAGATCACGCAAAAAATTAGTTCCTGCAGATTCCAAAACAGAGGCAGAATATATGGCAACAACTAAGGCAACAAAAGAAATTGTGTGGCTCAGGGAAATTCTAGAAGATTTGTAGGTAAAACAAGTACATTCAACTCCACTCATGATTGACAACACCTCTGCACTAAAGTTGGCCAAGAACCCAAAGTTCCATGATCGAACGAAGCACATCAATACAAAATACCATCTGATTCGACATCACGTTGAGGCCAAGACAATCCATCTATGCCATTGTTCCACTAATGAGCAGATTGCAGACATCTTCATCAAAGCGCTTGAAAGAGAAAAGCTTGAAAGATTCAGAACGATGCTTGGACTCACCAACATCCCTTCAGATTAAGGGGGGGGAATGTTGACACCTAATCACGGGGATTGGATGAACACTTGTAAATAATGTAAATAGTAAATAATAGAAAATGAAGAGTCACTGGGAGGTGAAACCCAAGAGTCACTCCCTTGTGTATATAACAATGAGGAATCCTAATGAATAAACACAATTGATTTGAGGAGTTACCTCTTGGCCTAACAAAAATACAGCTTATATTACTTCTACGTATGAATAGAGTTGCAACAAATAGACATAAGAGTTACATGAAGATCCTCTCTCTATGAAAGCTAGGAAAACTAACTTGTGAGGCTGTGCCTGAAGGGGTGAGGAGTCTACATCCTTCCAAAACACATAAACTCTGGCTTTGGCACAAATTGCTAAACCATTGTTTGGTACTCTAGAGTCTCAAGACTTATTGCTCTAGATGGGAACTGTCTCCTTGCAATATTGTTGTGCACCTTTTTTAACAAAAGAAATAAGCAGCCTATAGATATATCATATGGCACAACTCTCAGCGATAATCTCTAATTGTCCAAGTGTCCCCTAAGAGTGGACCTTTAAAAGCTAGGGTCTGTGAACAGGTAACCAAATTTTGCTTGTGACCATGCCCAAAAGGTCCTCATAGTTGGATACCCAAAAGACATGCCCCACATATTCTTCCTTTTGACATCAAACACAAAATGCATAAAAAATGTTTGCTTTCCTAAATCTTGTTTTTACTGGTAGACACTATTGGAGCTGCAAGCACCAACCAACCAAAAATGTTGTATTAAAACAAGCTTGTTATCTTCTAGATAGTCTGTTAAGGCCCTTGGGCCCTCTTACCGCATGGATCAACGACATTGGCAAGGTCTGAACAAGGTGCTAATTGGTAAGCACACGGGAGATGTACACACTGCCACTTCAGCACAATTTCCTCTCACTTTAGGCTTACTTCTACAATGCCATGGAGGGTATCCCAATCAATGTTACACGAAGCGGGGACGAAGCGGGGACATTTTTTGGAAGTGGGGACGCGGAAGCGTCATTTTCCAAAAATCTAGGAAGCGAAGCGTTAGCTATATATATTATATTTATATATATATGTTAATTTTTTTGCATTTATTCACAACACATCCTCAAATACAAATTAGTTGAGAGACAATGAAAACATGCATATTTTTGCATAAATCAAGATAGATATGGCATCCATGATTCCATTGTAGTTACTAGTATGTACATAAACCATCTATATTCTAGCAATTACAAACCTACATCAAATTTTTAAGCATATTGTAAAACATAAAACATTTAAGCATATTATAAAACATAAAACACAGAGCATATTATGATTTATCTAGCAAGCAACTGTCAACATTTGTCATGTCCAAAATTCAAATAATAATGTTTACAAAATATGTCACTTGGTCACCACCAAGACAAAAAAGGTTCAAATTCACAAGCCTACAATTCTAATGATTAATCTATGATAAAAGTAGTAAATTGTGAATATATTTGCGAATCTCTCCTCCTTCCACCACGAAGAGAACGTGGCTACGGGCTTCCATGTGGTGGCAATGAAGAAGATGGTGCCTGTGGAAGCTTTGGCAGTAGCACTGAAATTGATGAAGACGAACCCCTTGCTGTTGGTGTTGAACCATGGAACCTAGGAACCAAGGGACCAGATGGGGGTGGCATCTCAACACGATCATCATGATCCTGGAATCGCTCAAAAAATTCATGCAAAAAAAACACTAGTTAACAAAAAAAATTAAAAACATGAATTAGAGAAATGCTTTATAAGGAAAATTCATAGCACAATGGACATACCCGGATAAGAGCATCCTCTAATTGCTCTAATTGCAACAGTCCATCCTCCAAATTGGGCTCCTCTGGATTCTTGTCCCAAATCTTAAGGTCTTTATTAGCCTTTGCATCATCACAATAATGGGACAGCAATCGCAAGTTGTAATGAACATTAACCAAGCTCTCTGCCCAGTCTAAACTCAACTTGTTCCTTTTAACACTGTGGATGAAAGAATAAGAGCTCCAACACCTCTCTGCAGAAGAAGTGTTTACCACCTGTGATAGCACCCGCAATGCCAAAGTCTGTAGAAGTGGAGTAACCCCTCCATGCATGTTCCACCACTCAAGATAAGAAAAGGTCTCTCGATCTCTAATTGCATGCATGCTCCCAAATGGACTAGTGTTAAGCGTATAGTTGCTCAACTGTCTCTGTACCATGGCAACCTCCGCCTCATCAGGAATTGATTTACTCAATGCAATCATATATTTTTTGTGAACCTCTTGATCTTGGTGTGGCTTTTTCCTGCTTCCCCCACAGGTGCTGGTGTTGAAAGCCATGATGGATGATAGTATTTAGGTGTCAAAACATATGCTAATGCATGCAATGGAACATTTAGCGTTTCCCAACGGTTTTCCACCTCTGCACGAATATAATTGTACAAGGTGATATCTCTAGGCTCAACAATGTCTTTAATCTGTCCCAACATGCTATCCATTTGCTCATACACCTCCCCAATTATTGGTCGATCTGAATCTCCAAACTTGATCATGTAATAAATTGGTTTGGTGAATTGCAAAACATATTTAACCTGTGACCAAAAGTACATGTCAAGAATAGTGTCCTTGGCTGTGTTAGCACCATCTCTATCGGTGTTAATTTCATCCCATGTTTCAACACACACCATATTAGTTAAAGCTTGTCTCACCTTCACTAGCCGCCTAAAGGTGAGGTAATAATTGGCAAATCTTGTCTTTGCAAGTTTAAGCATCTGCAACTTGGAGTAAGTGCGATAGAATTAGTTTACCCTTGTATGCCCTGTGATGAACTTAATGAGTTGCTTCCCTCTCCTGTAAAGCTCATTAATCCACCCACATTCTTTATGCTTCACAATATCATGCACCAAAAGGTTCAATGTGTGAACCAGACACCCAAACCAAAAGATGTGTGGATGAGTACGCTCAATAATTTTTCCTGCTGCCTTACAATTTGCTGCATTATCTGTGATCCTTGAACCACATTATTCGGACCAACATCTTTGATTGATTGCAATAAGAGATCTGCAATGTTTTGTGAAGATGCACTGATGGAGGAGTCATGACATGTAATAAATGCTGCACCACTAGCAGAAACACCAAGAACATTTATCAAATGTTGGTTTCTAATATTTGTCCACCCATCTGATACAATGGACACCCCACAATCTACCCACTCATTTGTAAAACGTGTCAAAGCTCTTTGAACCTTTGCTTTTTCTTTTTCTAATAACACTATTCTCACTTTTTCATAGTTGGGGGACTTGTATCCTTTTGGGGCTTCATTGATGGCCTTTACCATTTCATGCCAATAGGGAGAGCGAAGCATATTGAATGGTACACCGCAAGCACAAAGAAATCAGACCATCTTTCCATCCACATCATCCCTCCCAGCAACATTAAGGAAATCCCCTATTGTTCCTTTACCTCCAGAGCTTCCAGAAGTACCATGAGGAGATGAGCTACGAAATCTAGAGGTTGCACCTAGTTCAGAATGAGTTTTTTGTTTCTTTCTTTTTTGTTGTGCAGCCTCCTTTATTTGGATGTATTTTCTTCTTTGTTCAGATGAAATGTTTGGGCAAATTTGTATCCCCACAACACCCTTTTTATCATCACTGTCCATCACCCCACAAAGATGCTTCCTCACACAGGTATATGAACCACTAAATGGTTTTCCTCCATGACAACCATGAGGGCACAAAAGTTTGTAGCTTCCACCACCCTTTCCCCCTTCAAGTTTGGTCTCATAGTTCCACAAGGGTGTTAATGCAACTTTCCCCTCTAGTGTTTCAGTTTCCCCTTCAGGTTCAACTGCATCCCCTTCCTCTTCAAGCCTTTCCTCCTCATCATATATTGGGTCACTCATATTGGGACCACTGTCCAATTGTGCTTCTTCCCTTCTATTCCTACTCCCCCTTGCCATTATTAAAACCAAAAGTGGAATGACACATAGAAGCCAAAAGAACACCATCTTGGAATATGGATATAGGTGGATATAGTTGGCGGACAACCTGCAAGTAAAGGAGCAAGTAAAAACAATGGGAAAGAGTAAGAGAGGGAGGAGAAAAATACAAAAAAAAAAGTCAAAAAAATAAGGGAGTTTGGGGTTTTCACTTACCTCTTTAGCTCTTGTAGTTGAAGTCCTCCAAGCTCCTACTCCAAGCTCCTCCTCCTTCTCCTAGCTCCTCTTCCTTCACTCCTCCAAGCTCTCATCTCTTCTCCTCTCTTCTCTTCTCTTCTCCAACTCGCATAAACTCAAAATGAGTAAATGAGGGATGAATGGGGGCTTTAATCCCTTCATTCCTCACCTTAACCCAAGGTGGACCCACCCCCAACAAGTCAACTCACAAAAAAAAAGGTTTTTTTTGGCCGTGCGGCAGAAAAAAAGGAAGCGTGTACGGAATTGTACGCGATTCGTACAATTCGGCCTCCGAAGCACGATGCTTAGTACGACTGAAGCATTGTACGAAACACGCTTCGGAAAAACCAAAATGCGCTTTAGACGCATGCTTCCGGAATTTCCAGGAAGCTTGTTTATTAGTCTGAAACACGTTTTGGACAACGCTTCCCCCACGCATCCGTATAGATCGCGTTTTGGGGTTTAGATCTGGGTGGGGGGATGTTTCTTGCAACACTGATCCCAATACCTTCATTGCTTCACCAAGAATTTAGCAAACCCATGCCTAGGAACCTTATGTTAGATGAGGATTAGGAGTTAATTAAACCCAAGTGCTAAATCTGATGTGAGTAAATAATGCAGAGAATACAAACCAGCACTTGATAAAGAGTGAAATACCTCAAATAAGTACTACTTTTGATGTCTCGAGTTGAGGTAAGAGTACATAGATCAAGTGAGATGATCTCTCTTTAATTTGGTTTGATTATATGGTCTATTATAGGACAAACTTCCTGCGTCCTGCACTTGCAACACCTGTAAATGATAAAAATCTACAGAAAAACAAGTTTGGAGTGCTCATTAATCCACTTGAGAGTGTGGAAACACACTAGGGTCAAGTTTTCATGGGTGTTAATGATAGGGTTATGAAATATTAGTGAAATAACAATCCAGAAATAGGTTTATGCAATAAAATGTAAAGGTAAAGCAATCTGAAATAGCAATTGCATAAATTGGAGGGCTAATCCCTCTAGGGTTAATCTCAAATCCCCCCAAGCAAATTATAACATTTTCCAACACTTTGAGAGGTTGAAAATAAAATGAGTATGCAATTAAAACCAATCAGAGGTAAAACAAAGTTTACTTTGTTAGATCTCACCTTATTTGCTTCAAACCTTAGGCTAGGTCTCCATATATCCTTGTAGAAGATGGCTGTAATTTTATTCCAGATTTGAGAACACCTTGAAAAGCCTCAAAAAATGATGAGAGAGCACAATTTTATCTTTGGTCATTAGATGTTGCTAGAGAGGCCCCAAAACCCAATAAGTCCACCTTGAAATGAGACTATTTTTGATATTTTTATCTTTCATTTTTTTTTGTGTATATATATATATATATGGATTTTCCAATAATATAAATAAATAAATGACAGTAACTTGAATTTTGTAAAATGGTGGTCGGTTGGTTGGATTTAGAGCTAATGCCTTATATTCACTAGAGCTTAATGGGGTCAAGATGAATGCCTTGCTTGTGGTTTATGACAAGAGGGTAGAATCCTAGAAGTTAAATTACCGTCTTAGCTAATCAAGACAAGTTATGAATCTAAGCACTTCTTGAAGGGTTCCTTCCCAGGGGAAAGCCAACCATAAGATCAATTATGGAATGAAATAAAATGAAAATCGTTAATGATGAATCTCTAAGGTATTGTCACGACACTAGAGACCTCTCCCAGTTAGGCACACTGGCACTCTCTAGTCATGCAACCTTGACATGTTTATCACTGAAGGCGAGACCTACTCGGTTTTACTTAACATAGATTGCATCTCACAATTCAACACAGAGAATATTTTTGTCTTAGTTAAGCCAGTTAGTGGAAACAACGCTTAACCAAAGCCCCAGGCATATCATTGTCCATCCAAAATGTATCATGCCTTGGTTCATTAAACTTAAACCAAATACATGTAAAAATCCATCCATACTTACAACTTTTCGTCTTTCCCGATTATTCATCTTCATTCTTCGGGATGGTAGTCATTTTTCATTTGGATTGGTCCCCTCCATCCTCATCCTTGAGTTTAGCCCTGGAAACTTATCCCTCGAGGTTGATGTAGCTAAAAGAAAGATAAAAGGTTAGAAAATCACAACAAAAGAAAAATGCAAAATACAAAAGATGGCTACAAAATTTATTTAATGCATGAGCTCTAGCCCCTTCATTAGCCATCACCCAGTTCCTTATTCTGTCAATGCTTCATCTAAAGAAAGGAACTCTTTTATGTCCCAACCTTGACGAGCAATAAACAAGAGCGGTGTAAAAAACAGGTCGAGGAAAGGGGTAACTCATACCACCATGATCGCTCCCTCCTTACATCTATACAATTAGGATGTTGGAACCCCATTAGTTGGTCACATGGCTGTGACACCTGCACTGAAGTCTTTCCCACTCTGTGACCTTCATTATCACAAACATCTATTGATTGATTAGCTAACTTGGGACATGGAATTCTCCTTGGGTGTTGGAAACACCTAATAAGATTGTTGACCTAATTGTCCCTGATATAAGTGAGGTAACTTGTTTACATGTCCTGATCTAGTTAGACATTTGAAGGTAACTTTTGTATGAAGTATTCTTGTGTCTCTAACATTAGATGTGGTCCACCATGATGCATTTATAGTAATTGTCCCCAACGATTGTTGATTTCACTTGATCTTTAGAGGGTTTTGTTAGGTGATGTTGTCACAATAGTAGAGACCCCTGAGAATTTATCTTCATCACATTCAACAACACTCCAAAGGTCGTTGTTCTTAGTCTAGAGAGTATTTCTGACCTTGATGATGCAATAGTGCCCCTCCAGAGATGAGCGTTGGGCTATGAGATGATTTCACATGGTACTTAGCTCTCATTAGTACCTTTAGATGCTACAACGATGAGCCATTGATGGCATGGTGTTGAATTTATTGATAATGTGCCCAAATGGACCTAGGCTGTCGCTTAGCCTAGCCTTGGCATTGTTTGATGGGCATTACTTGTTCTAGAGCCCAAAAGATTATTGATTATCCTTGAGACAACATAGGAGGGCTTTTACATCACTGTTAGACCCCAATGCTTGAGCTTGATGATGCCACGTCAACACTTTTACCCCTAGAAGGGTGATGTAGGGCACATTGGTGAGGACATCATGGTTTTGGAGGCATACCTAAGTACTTTGAGCTTTTCCTTAGAGTATGGAGAACTCATGATCCACTGGTCGATTGTGGCAAATTGAGCATTTATGGAGGTTAATGTTATAATAGATGACTTTATTTCCCACACGTGTGGGCTACTTTGGCATTTATTGCTATGCTTTTGAACTAGATTGAGTTTGGCTTGTAACCTCACACTTGTTGAACACTCAAACAAACTTGTTTAGGGATTTGCTTATAAATTTTTTTTGAAATAAGGCTAGCCACTTTTTCATCACCACACGTTCATTCATTGTTTTCTTCCAAAGAGTGTGTTATGAATATAATTTATATAAAAATAATAAAATTAATGTAAACAATAATAATTGTAATTAATGATTAATTAGCTTGTAATTAGTTAATGAAGAGGCATGTTCCAAGGACATGACCATTTAGTGAAAGGGTACCTACATAGGTATATAAGCGGGCCCCTCATTTGTAACAATCATCTCATATATTATGTATATTTCAATATAAATATATTTGTCCTATCATGGATATTTTCATATTTCATATCTTTTGGGTATTCTGCTGCATATACGAACTTTGTTTGTTACATTGGTATCAGAGTTGTTCGATCCTTTGGCTGCCTAATCACTATAGAGAACTAGTCGGATCCGGCCTTTGGCCATCAATATTTTGTCAACCTTGTTGCTGTCACAATTGAAGTGTTTTGTTACACAAAAATTGAAGTTTCTCTATTTCGCTAGGCGCTTGGCTATTTAAAAAAATAATAAAATAAAAGAAAGAAAGAAAGAAGTTGGCTTAAAAGAAATTAAAAAAAGGGGTCTAATATATTAAAATTAAAAAAAGTTTTAAAAAATAGAATTAATTTTTTTTATATAAAAAGTAATTAAAAAACACAAATAAAAAAACAGTTGTAAAAATATACATATAATAATTAAAAAGGGGGCAGTCGACCACCACCAAATGGTAGTCGACCATACACTCAACTATTTGTACGACCAATTTGCAAATTCTGTGTGGCTTCGGACATACAAATTTGGGTGCAAATTTCTGCATTCAACAGTAGCAGACACCATCGTTCAGTGCATACACTGCCATTTAGTCCTAGCCCTTATAATCACTGTTAAATCGTAAACAAAAATTGTTTCCAACGATTTGTTTGAAATATTAAAAAAAAAACAACCAACACGATCCATCCGTTGTGGAAATTCAACCGTTGAACCACCAAACCCCATTATCGATCCATACAACCACATCAATTTAAATTTATGCAAATCTGTCCCTGACATACTTTCTGTATAGTCAACCACAAAATAATAAAATTAATTTTTGTGAAGCCGTTGTGCCATTCAAGAAGGTTGGGGTTAGGAATAATCAAAAGATTTCAAACCCATACAATGCACCTCTTGGTTGTTGATTAATTAAAAGAGAAAGGTAAGGTGTAAATTAAATTCAAATAAAAGTTGAAAATCCAAGACATATTGAAAGGGTTAAGTGTCCAAATATGCTTTAGTTATATAAAATGAAAATTTTAGTTGTTCAAAATATACTTTAGTTATATAAAGCGAAAAGGTATTTCACATTCTTTTAAAAGAAAAATAGAATATTCAATTAAATTGAAAAAGAAAAAGAAAAAAAGAGACTTATTATATATTGAAGAAGTGGGTCTCTTATTAAAATCCTAAGCCTTATCAAAATATTGTTGATAAATTATTGAAAAACACGCAATGGAGTCGATGGTTGCAGGAGAAATAATGGACTATAATTCACAAATGAAGAAAATGGAAATAATGGACTATAATCCACAAATGAAGAAAATATGAGTCTACGTTGTGGACTAGATGTCCATTTTGTAAAATAGAGTTTGAGTATTCGTTGGATTTTAAAAATTGCACAACATTCTGTTCAAAATGTTAGAAATTGTTTATTTTTGAAGAATATCATGGTAATACACAAAGGCAAATTAAAAAATTAAAGGAAGAAGTCGTAGAACTTCAACGAAAAGATGAAGCATCGGAAAAGAACGAAGATGGATTTTATGAAGAACCAACAGAAAGTAACAGAGAATTTGGTGTCTAAAGGACCCTAATAAAAAATGACTTGAGAAGGTCTAGAAGTCCAAATATACAAGGAAAAAATTAGAAGAAGAAAATGAATGTATCGAGGAGAAATTGAACAAGAATCTATTAGAAAAGGAAGAAGAAAATCTGCGTTTAAGAACCCTTAATCAAACGTTATTACAACAAATAAAAAATTTAAAAGATGAGAACGACACTAAGAATAAAGTCAACAATCTAGAAACGAAGAACTTTCATGTTTAAAAATCATAACCAAAATCTACTTAATCAGATTAAGAAACTTAACGAAGATAAGAAATGATTGAAGAATAAATTCTAAAACTTGTCGCAAAAGAAGCATCAAAATCTTCAAGCATAGCGGTCCAAATTGAAGAAAAGGGAACAAACATAGACTCCATTAATTTCATAGTTCAGACAAATCCAAATCCAATGGAATTGAAGACATATTAAGATGTTGCAGTTCATATAAGGAAAATTCCAAGTGCAGATTCTGTAACCAACTCAACATCATCAGTACCTGAAGTAAGTTAAGAAATTGCCACACACATGGTAAGGGAAAATCAAACCAAAAGAACTGCTTATCTACATCTGAATCACAAGAGAAACAAACTGAATCAATCTATATCATTCAGATTAGAAACAACAAACTTATGTTCTGAAGAATACTGCAGTTTGCACAATTCAGTTCAGTGGTAACAATTCTTTACAAATTTCCAGTAATTGAAGTATACAGAACATTGATTTAGGATGGTCAGATCACGTCTTTGTGTGCCAATTTTATGTATGACTCCACGGATCTTATCATCTTGTATCATCGAAGTAGACAATTCGAAGAACTCCGAAAGATACAAATAGATTACAAGACAAAGAAACAGGTGATACTGTTCTGATATTCCAACACATAGGAAATAGTTAAGTATATCTTGGTCTACTGTGGAGTTAGGTGAAGTGTGTCTTTTTACTATGTACATTTGTAATTTACAATTTGACGGTCACGATATGTTCTAGACAGGAAGTGATCCGACAATTCATTCTCTCCTCGGTATTACTGACACTTGATCCGTGGCTTAACACACGATTGGTCCATGATCTCTATTTAAAGAACATGGAGCGTAATTTGTAGGGTGACCGTTCATGAGAGAAGCTTATGTGAATTTCCTTTCTTTCTCTAATAAATTGCTTGAAGTGGACGCGTTGGCTTACGCCGTGGACTGTTTCCCTCTTTGAGGGTTTTAACCACGTCAAGAATACTGGTGTATTGATCTGATCTGTTTGTGAGCGGTGTCCTCTGGTGTTCTATCTAAGGAACTTAGCTTGTAAATTCCTACATGGTACCAAAGCTATTTGAGGGTTGCATTTGTTGGTGATCCAAATCAGAATTCGATACAACTGCATTCGACTGTTGTTTCTTAGATCTACAGTTTCTAACTGCTTTCGGGCTGAGAGGACTACTCTATTGTCTTAGGAGCATTTGTTCCAGTGAGGAACCCCTTTCATTTCATGCAAAAATGTTTCCGGCAGCCCTAGCTACGTCATTTTTAATATCTGGAGGTATACAGTCTTTATTTGTAGTTCTATCTATTTATCTCTCTGTTTATTTTGGTTTATTTATCTCTCTGATTTTTATTACCGGATCGCTTCCTTTCATTTCTGTGTATGCTCTTTGCCCCGTGACTCTGTGCGATCTGGGCAAATCAGAAACAGAAAGGGAGGAGTTTTCTCATATATATGCTCTTTTCCGCTGTGCCTTAGTGTGATCTCGAAAAAATCAGAAACATTAACGAAAATATTTAGTTTCCGGCGAAAGCTAGTTTCAAGCCATAAGGTTTGGTTTTTTTTGCATGTCTGTGTTGGGTTGTGCGGTTTTTTGTTTTGTAGGCAAAAAGAGTTTTCTCAAGTAAGCACGCACTCCAAAGCTTTAGTGACTAAAAAAGAGAAGACCCCTTCCTCTTTTCCAAAAAATTACTAACCTTTTAAATTAGCTCACTTGGTCCAAAGTTACTTTATGAGAATAGAGGTCTTGGGTTCAAGTCTTTCTTTTTGTTGAGTTACTTTTTCAAAAAACACTTGTAACTTATGTTTTAAAGTTACTTTATGTAAAAGTGTTCTCACCCATTCTAAAAAGTGAGTCACTTATAATTCTAAAGTCTCTTTATCTTTTATTTAAGTTACAATTTAGTGGGTAGCTCAGAAAGTATCATTGTAAAAGTGACTTTCACTTATTTATAAAAGTGAGTCACATAATTTTTTTTTTAAAGTGAGCTTAATTAGATTAAGTTTGGAAAGGAGGGAGATTTTTTAAAAATATAACATTATCATTCATTTTTGCACCTTCACACACTTCGTGGGTATCTTCAACAATTTTTCTTAAAAAAGCCATAACTTCTTCATTCGGAAGCCGTTTTCAGAGCCTGTTTTTTTTAATCAGCCTAATTTTTCGAGATTTTCTGTTGGAACACTTATTTTCAGCATCTAAAACTTCAATTTCTGTTAAAATGGAAAGTCCATGCCAAGTTATTCTTAACAACATTAACTACCTCCAATGGTGGTCCTACATTATGGATTTACTTAGAAGTAAAGGTCTTTACAGAATAGTTTTAGGCTAAGAAACTAAAACTAAAGATGAAGATAAGGCAGCCAAATGGGGAAATAGACAAGATCAAGCACGTGGGTTGATAGGGATGTCTATTTCTCCAGACCTTAGATTCCATATCACAAAACTTGATATCTCTAATGAAGCAATGAAACATTTCACTAAATTTTTTGGAATTAAAAATGAAATTAGAGCCCATCAACTTGAAAATGAGTTGCTTACATTGGACCCCAATAATTTTTCTTTGATTGAAGATTTTTTGTCCAAGATCAAGACCCTTAGACTTCTCTTGGAAGGTGTTAAGGTTAAGAAAGAAGATGGTAGCCTTATCTATTCCATTCTTACTAAGTTGGGACTAGCCTACTTTGTGTTTGTTTCCACCTTCCATTCTACTAGAGAAGCATTTATTTCTCAAGGACAAGACTACAAGTTCCCCTCTTTTGATGCCTTTTGTGATTCTTTAATAAAAGAACAAAAAAACTCTTACATCTTGGTCTTCTTAATCTTGGAAGCTCTATTAAGAAAGCCTTAGCCGCCCAACAACAACCAAATTCAAAGAATCCTAAGAAGTAGTATTCTAAAAAGAATGGTCCTAAACCAAACAAGGGTCTTAAGCAATCTCAGTCTCAAAATGAAGATTCATTTCAACAAAATGATAAGGCAAATAAAAACAAAGGGAAGAAGACTGATAGACATTGCCACTTTTGTAATCGAGATGGTCACTTAGAATCCAAATGCTTTAAGAAGATGGAAGCCTTGGAAGCGGCAATGAAGAAGCATTACATCCATTTGGAGCACTCTTCAACTTCAACTTCATCTTCAGGAGTGGCACTTTCTGCATGTGGTTGTAAAGCATCTGTTTGGTTATGCAAAAAATATGTCTTCTTCTTCTCATTCTCATGAGTGGCTCATTGATTCTGGAGCTTCTTATCACATGGCAAAAAACAAAGCCATGTTTTCTTCTTTAAATGATTTTAATACCAAAAATATATATGTTGGTGATGATGTATCTCTTAGTGTTGCAGGGACTAGAACTGTTCATCTAGACAATGGTTAATTTAATGATGTACTATGTGTTCCAACTTTATCCTGCAACTTTCTATTTGTATATCAGATAACTCATTCAGGTGAAGGTAAAACTGTTGAATTTTGACCTCACGATGTTGTAATTAAGGACCTAAGAGATCCTAAACAGATTTTAGCTACTAGCATTAATGATGATTCTACAAGGTTGTATAAGTTTAACAACTTTGGGTCATCAACTCTTCCCTCGATGTTTGTTGCTCATAATGATGAAGTGAGCAAACTTTGGCATGAACGATTTGGTCACTTAAACTAGCGCTCCCTTCAAAATCTATGTAAAGAAAATATGGTGACAGGTGTTCCTATGGTATCTTGCAGAGATGGTGTTTGTTCTAGATGTGTACTCGGGAAACATCATCGGGATAGTTTTGAAAAGCATGGCTCTTGGCATGCCTCAACCCATTTATAGCTTATGCATAGTGATTTATGTGGTCCACTTCCAGTGGTTTCATTCTCTGGCTACAAGTATTTCTTAACTTTCATTGATGATTTCTCAATAGACTTCCTTCTTCTCCTTTCGGCTTGACCATACAAACCTATAGCTTTTCCATCTTATGCTCTTTAAAACACCTTTGGTTATCCAAGACAAGGATGCCCACTAAATTGGAACTGCTTCTAAAACAAACTTTACTAATACAAGTACCCCCCACTATATATAACCAACGACGACAGCAGATTGATATCCTCTTTTCCAACTTTGATATTAATCAATTCCATTTTTTTCAAATAATCATTGGGATTTAAAACAAATCATAGATATTTTAGTCCCTCCACCAACTCAATCTGATGATAAGGAAACGATTGAGCAAAAAGTGTCCTATCATCTCTGAAATTCCCCTGAAATAAACATTACATTTCCTGATTTTGGTATTCATAATTGTAGTAGTACAGTATAAATCCATAATCTCTTTGAGCTTGACCACATCCCTTTTGATCCATCACAGAAAATCAGAATATCATCAATAAATAGAAGGTGGAAGAGATAAAAGGAACCCTCAGTCTTTATGGAGGCAACTTGCTTGTTTGCCTCTATGGGCTTGATTGCCTTCGGATGTGGACTCCCAAACACTTGGAGCAGTCTTTTCCTCATTCTGCACATTAATCCTTGAGATTGCTGAATCATTTACTAAACTACCTCCACATAAAACTTCAAAACCTAGAGCCTTTCTAATAAATCCTGAATCCAACTCTATACCATCATTAGTCGAGAAAACTCTCGGCACATTGAGTATACCTTCCAGCATGATGGGAATGGGGAAGATTACGTAAATGAGGCATTAGCATCCTGAGAGCCACTACTTTGGTTACAACCCACCCTGATTTGACAGCATCTGACTCATCATTACCATTTCGATCTCCCCCTAGACTCAAAACCAAAGCTAGATCATTGTCCACCAATCCAATAGGACTAGGGTTTTACTTTTCGTCACAATGGGATCATAATATCCCTGTGAGACCCCACTGCCTCACCTGCAAGAACATTTTTACCAACTTTTGTCTAGTGTTCTATAGTCTCCAGCATAAACTGTGTTATTGGTTTTGTTATATTTTAAACATTGTTTTCTAAATGCAAAAAAGTGGTTTTCCATTTAATGGATTCATTTCCAACTGCATCAAAGCATACCAATATTTTTATAATGGTGCAAAATTACTATTTAGTATTTTTGTATGGTAGGATTTTCTCTTTTACCTTTTTCTTCCCTCACTTTTGTATTAATATTGTGAATGGTTTTGGTGTAATGCTTCGTCAGCTTTCTTTAGCTTCTTGTTATCCATGTCATATTGCAAACTATCTTAATGCAGTGACATATCCCAATGGTTGGATTTCTTTCTGGTCTAATAGTCCTCTACTCCTATTTACATGATGTTTTGCCCCAATTTTCTTGTATGTACACCAACCTGCAAATTCAGAGCCATGACGTTCGAAGTTGGTTTCTCTTCAAATATGCTTTCCCGCTTTAAATAATGGAAATCTGGCCAATACTAATGATATTGAATTTGTCCTCTTAGTATGCAGTGATTTTTCTAATGGGTATGCCGTCATTTTTCTATTTTCTTTTATAGGTCTCTCTTCCTCGTCTTAAGGCGATGACATGGAGTATGGAGAATCAAAATTCTACTCCTGCAAATCGAGTTTCTGTGATTAATCTGAAGGTATTTATAATTCTGAAACTGTTCTTTGAGATTTTATATATATATTTATATTTTGTTTATTTGGATTATCTTGCTTCAGCACGTGGCATGTAAATTGTTGACTAGCTGAACTTCAGCTAGTTTTATAATCTTCGAGTTAGAAATTTACTGGAAAGGAAAAGACTAACATTGTTCTTCAAAGAGGTTCTAATCTAGTTTACTTGGGACTGTATTAGTGTTGGAGAATCTAATTCCAACAACTTGCTAGGTGTTACATCTGTCAATCCAAGTGTCCTAGTTTTAAGCTAGTTTACTTGGGACTGCATTAGTGTTGGAGAATCTAATTCCAACAACCTGCTAGGTGTCACATCTGTCAATCCAAGTGTCATAGTTCAGTTTCAGTTAGTCCATTTTAGTTCTGTCTCACTGCAATTATTTATTGTTGATGTCTCCAATGTAATCTTATTTAATTGATTCGTAATATTGAGAAGAGCAATATCTGCTGCATTTTTTCTTTTCTCTTCATATTCTTTGTCATGGTGTCAGAGCCCCAGGTTGCATAAGAATCCAGAGAGAGCAGCAGAGACCAAAAATTCGAGGAGGAGAGGAAGCATCCGTTGTTTGAAAAAGCTAGTTGTGTGAAGCCGGTTCTGTGAATAAGGCAAGTCAGAATTTTAAAAGGCCAATAGGCCGAAGCAGATCGTTTCCTCTGCTGAAAGAGAAGACCGGAAGAAGTTTTGTTTATTTAAAATAAAATAAAATTGAGTGAACTGCTTACCCATGCCCAGAAAGCAAGTGTGCTGATCAACTAAAACTTAAGAAACAGTGAAAATCAGCGGCTCAGCGCATACAGAGAGAGTATTGGTAAGTACACTGACAGGTTTATTCAAAAAAAGGAGAGCGATCTAAGTGCACTGACAGCAGATTTCTGGTGGTTGATTTTAATTGGAGCACACAACACGATTTTTTAAAGGAATCCCACAGCCTCCGAGTCACCGGCTTTCTTTTCAAAGGTTGTTTGAAGCCCTTGTTTCTAATCTTGGAGCACGGAGTTCAAAATCCTGTCATTGTAAAGTCAAACTTGCGCATGTGTCCACGACTCATACAAAAGGCAATCACAAACGCTCTGATGATTCTATGGAATGTTGTGATAGTATATGTATTGACGTTTGGGATTAATGGCACAATAGCTGTCATTAGCACATGCCTTGTGTCTTCACACAACGAGTAGTGCAGTCCTCTCATATCATAGAGAGCACCCGGTAAGTGTGGACTTGTGTTTGAGCCCTCAGTCTCACCAGCTTAAATTTAAAAGGAAAACAAACAGTGCAGATCTTTTAACCAGGGAAAACTAATTTCTGTTGCATTTGTCCAATAATTTGTCTCACACTTTCATTTCTCCTGCTGTTAAAGGTTGTTAGGTTCACAAAACATGATTTTATGTTTCAATTTTGCCTGTGAGGTATTGTTGTCATGGAACTGTAAAATTGTTTTTGTCTTCAAAGATTGCTGGGAAATGGGGGTAAGGACCTTTTTCTTTTTCAAGGGAAACCATGCAGAATCCCTCACTCTTCCCTGTGATATCTGGATGGAGGGTGGCTCAACTGTCAGTCACAATAATGGCTGGTAGCCCTGAGGGGCTTACCTGATTTGAACCTATGACCTATTGCTTCCCCATTAGAAATATGCCTTGGGTATGGGCTATAACTGTCTGAGCCAACCCTTGGGCTTAATCGGGATAAGAACCCATATCTAGATTCAAGGCATTTGTCCTTCGTGAAAATGTTTAACTTTTGCCTCTATTTATCCTAATTGTGTTGATGTCATGTTGCTACATAGTAAGGTAGCACAATTTCCAACCTACATGGTTGGAAGACTAAAGAGGGGGTTAACTCATTGAGAGACTAAAGAGGATGCCCAAACGCAGATGCAAGTGTGGCTAGTGGACAAATGAATCCAGATTAAACATAAAACGCGTTTCCTTCCCTTGTCAATGCTGCTTACAACAATGAATTGAATTATTAGATCCTTCAGTGGTGGTTTTCATTTGCCAATTAGGTCCTTCAGTGGTGGTTTTCATTTGTTTTGAACCTTATGGTTTGGTTTTCATTTCTCAGATAAGATAAACCTGTGTGAGAACACATAACTGACAACACCGTACATTTGACTTTGTTTCAAAGTTTCTGTATAGGCTATAGCTAATTGAACCTCCTTGTTATACACCTCCATAAACTTTTTCCTTCTTTGTTATGCATTTTGCAATGACAATCATTATGACCATATTGGAACCTTCTGTATAGGGAGTGTTTGGGATACTAGTAACTCAACCACCAACATGAAATAAGGTTGCCCATGCCCAAAGGTAAGTAAATGGACAATTATCAGGGATCAGCAGGATTTGGTATCGCCTTTGATATATCATTTCTATTTGACATCATATATATCTGTGCTTTTTTCATATTTATGTGCCAATGTGTTTATTTTATGTTGTTATTGCTTTATATGTTTAAAAATCTGAAAAAAGAAATGAATATATTATGCATTTTTTATGCTTGATGATATTTGCCGATATTTTCACCGATATTGCCAGTAAGATGTTTTCTGGACCCTCGCCAATATTTTGCCGATACTGATATTTTCAACATTGATTTTAGATGCCGGTCAAGGAGGCTTGGGATACCCTTGAGAAGAGTTTTGGTGTAAGGAGGAGTAATTTAGTTGAGGATGAAGAGTTTGATGAATCCCATTGTGCTCAGCCACAAGTGGATGTGCTTGTGAAAAAATCGCAGAAGCAACAGAGGAGCACGTAGATGCTCGTGATTCCCATTGTGTACAACCACAAGTAGATGGAGATTTGGTGAAACTAGCAATAGAGCTTGCTGATGACTTTGAAGCTGCCATTTAAGCAACCAATGCTATGCTGAATCCAACAATTCATATTGGTGATGTCTAGTTTGATGAAGACTTGTTGCCTAATGATGAATGGTTGTAGATGTTGCAACAAAAACATCATATCGACATGATGCTATTCGGTGAGAGAAGCCTACTTAAGTCTGAAAACCAAGTGGAAGAGAACCTGTTTGTAGCAGCACAGATTAGTAAAGAAGTCGAAGAGACAAAGGTAGAGGTAGAGAAGGAAGCCCACAAAGAGAAAGCTCTTAGTGTGTAGCAGAAGGAGCAAAACCAATGTGGCCCTACAGATGTTTTTACACTTACCATTGATTTCAAATGTGTAGGTAAACAAGACGATTATGAAGAAGAGTTAAATTAAAATTTCCTTGAAGCATGGCTTGCAACACCATGTCTTGAAATGAATGTTGAAGACAACATAGATGATGAAAACATTAATGATATTTTCATGAAGTGGAGTCTTGAAGAAATATTTTTTTCTTATAAACTTATGTTGCATCAAATTGATTATGAAGATCACACAACAAAAGATGACATGTGGCATCAGTCTTTGAAGAAGTCCAGGACATGCTTAGACAACCTGGAACAATGGAAGACTTGCACCATCAAATGAAAAAAGTACGGTTTGAAGGATACAACAAGAAGAAAAAGTTGAAACAATTTAGAGGCTACATGATTTGGAAGAAGAGAAGAAGAAAAGTAAATGTATTTGAAGTCAATTTTTTAAATTGTTAGCCTAGTTGAGACATAGACCAACAGGCATCTTAATTGAATTTTTATGTGGTTGTAATTAAGGGAG
This sequence comes from Pinus taeda, assembly GCA_000404065.3. Taxonomy (NCBI): domain Eukaryota; kingdom Viridiplantae; phylum Streptophyta; class Pinopsida; order Pinales; family Pinaceae; genus Pinus; species Pinus taeda. The sequence continues at coordinate 73,646 of APFE030817326.1, read as the reverse complement.
AGTGTTCGAGAATCTAATTCCAATCACCTGCTAGGTGTCCAATCTGTCCATCCAAGTGTCCTAGTTCAGTTTCAGTTAGTCCTATTTAGTTTAGTCTCATTGCAGTTATTTATTATTGATGCCTCCAATGTAATCTTATTTAACTGATTCGTAATATGGAGAAGAGCAATCTCTGATCCACATTTTCTCTTCATATTCTTTTTCAATTAGATGTTCTTGTATCACAAAATAAAGAATCAACAATACTGTAGATAATGAATGTTCCCTTCCTGATCCTCACAAAAGTGTAGAAAACTAACACCTTTTTTTTTTGGTTGGGAACACCTCCTTTTGGACTAGAGATGTTACTAAACTCCTGTTGAAATTTGGTAGCTCAGGGAGAAATTCACTCCATTGGGAAGCCTTCCTCATCCAGAGAAAACCCTTCTAGCCCTTGGAAGAACTTAATTTGGTCAACGAAAAATATTATTTTTGATGTGAAACCCACATGTGAACAAAAGTACAAGTCGGCTTGGGCAAGGAAATTCGATCTCCTTGGACACACATAAATAGACCTCATGTCACATCACTTGGAGATCATCATCGTACATCACATTCTTCTCTTGTATGGTTCGTATAGCTCTAAAATTGTAGGCCTGTTCTCACATGTGTAAAGGGAAGGAGGAGATTTTTGATTGGTGCGTTGACTTTCGAATTTGACAATGTTAACCAACCTTTGACTTGGTTTCGTTTGAATTGAAATTATTCATGTTTTGGAAGGTGAATTATTTTGGGTTGTTTGACCAAGCTTGACCATAGACTTTGTCTGAGTTTGACTGCAGATTTGTGGAGGTTTGACCACAGGCTTGATCTCTCCTTTGACAGAGTTTTTGATGACTGTTTTGATTGGGTTTGACCAAGCTTGGAAGGCCGAGTTGATTGCTGCTTTGATTGAGCTCTTTGGAGGCAGATTTGACCGTTGACTGGTTAGAGCTTCTTTTGCTTCCGTTGACTTTGACTAGAATTGCAAATTTGACTTCTTGACCAGATTTGATTTTTGGGCTCATCATTGATAAGATATTGGTTAGTTGATTTTAGATGGTGAAAGGTTTGACTTTGACTCGTTGTTGATGATCTTGAACATTGTATCTCTCTACTGAACATTTGATGACAATCTAATGGAAGAAGAATTTTGAAAGGGTTTCCCCCTTGTGGGGTTTTCCCTAGTCTTTGACCAGATACTGTGTCTGTATTGTTCTTTGTGCATTGGCTTACTGTTCTATCTACAATTGCTTATTTTTGCTAGAAGATTGAATTATATTGGATAAGTTGATTGCTAAGTGAAGAAGAATTAATATAAGTGATTGTGTTAAGCATAGAACACTGGAAACTTAACAATTCCATGATTGGAACATGGAGCATGTACCATGTTGCCCAACAGGTATCAAGGGTACCTTGTTGCTATGAGTGAAACACCAAGTATGGAAGGATGCGATGAATGAAGAGTACGAATCCATCATAAAGAATGATGTCTTGGATGTGGTTCTTAGACCCAAGGACAAGTTTTTTGTCACTTCTAAATGGCTTTACAAAATCAAACATGGAGCTGATGGGAGCGCTGAAAAATACAAGGCCAGATTCATTGCTCGAGGCTTCTCTCAAAAGGAAGGAGTGGTCTATGATGAGATATTTGCACGAGTTGCCCGATATACCACTATCCATTCGATTATTTCTCTCGTTGCCTCTTAAGGATGGAGCTTACACCAAATGGATGTGAAGACTGCTTTCTTGCATGGATCGCTTAAGAAGGAAGCCTACTTGGAACAACTTGAGGGGTTCGAAGTACAGGATCGAAGGACACACATATGCAGATTGAAGAAAACCCTCTATGGGTTGAAGCGAACCCCAGAGCTTGGTATGAGAGGATTGATAGCTATCTTATGAAGTTGGGATTTACAAGGAGCGAAGCTGACCCTAACCTATATTTCAAGGTTGAAAATGACATGCCTCTCATTCTGGTCCTTTACGTGGATGATCTCTTTCTGACAGGTGCAAACCTCTTATTTATCAATGCAAGAGGAAGTTGGCTTCCGAGTTCGAGATGAAGGACCTAGGACTAATGCACTACTTCCTAGGCTTGGAAGTTTGGAAAAAGGTAGGTGAGATTTTCTTTTCTCAAGGAAAATATATTGTGATGCTGCTTGAGAGATGTGGGATGGTGGATTGCAAGTCTATGCCTACTCCAATGGAACTCAACTTCAAGAAGCTATGTCGAAGTGTTGTTGGACCTAAAATGGCAAATCCTTCCGAATATAGACAACTTGTGGGGGCCCTGATGTTTTTGATAAACTCGTGTCCTAACATATGCTTTTCTCTGAACGCATTAAGTCAATTTATGGTCGAGCCTCATCACATACATTGGATTGCTGCTAAGAATCTCTTGAGATATCTTCGGGACACAATCTATTATGGCCTGAGATACGCTGCGGGGAATTTGAGGCTGCATGGATATACAGATGATGACTGGGTTGGCAGTGTGGTGGACCGTAATAGCACATCTAGATGTTGCTTCTCATTACTGTCTGCTTCAATTTCTTAGATGAGCAGGAAGCAGAAATCGGTTGCACTAAGCATCACCGAGGCTGGATACATTACAACTAGTATGGCTTGTTGTGAAGCTGTTTGGTTGAGGAAGCTCTTCAATGAGCTATTTGAGCACATGCTAGATACCACTGTGATCTTTTGTGACAACTAGAGTGGGATTCGCCTTTCAGAGAATCCCGTGTTCCATGACTGCTCCAAGAACATTGATATCAAGTACCACTTTATTCGGGATATGGTACAATGGGGAGCAATAAGGCTCCAACACATCAGGACTGATGAGCAGGTCGTAGATATTCTCACGAATCATTTGGGGAAGATCAAATTCTTAGCCTTCTGAGAGAGACTTGGAGTCGTGGAAAAACCCTCCTGTGAGGGTCCCGCTAGAGTTGGACACTGCGCTCTAGGAGCTCTTGGGGGCTTGGGGTACTTCTTGGAGCTATGAGTGACCATAGGGTGAGTGGTTCACCTTCCCATATGTGATGCACTATGTACAGGGTGAGTGGTTCACCTTCCCCTGTGATACCCCATGGTGACGAGTGTAGGGTGAGTGGTTGACCTTCCCCTACGATTGACATATGCATAGGATGAGTGGTTCACCTTCTCCTATGGCATATGGGCAAGATGAATGGTTCACGTTCTCCCCTTGATGCGCCAACATACATCTTACCCATGTAGTTCAAGACTCATGGGAATTACCTCTCATCAGGCTAATGAGTTGGGAAACATGGATAGGGACCATAGCACTACCGATGGACACATCATGTATTGTCGTACTCTCTATGTCTAGGATGCATGGTGTTCAACAACCTGATCTGGGATCATTTGAGGTTCTACCTTTGGATTGACTTTTGTCAGTGGAGAGTGGTAAGGTCTTGTGACTCACTATCGATCGATTCTTCTTCATTATTACTTCATGGTTCAGCAAAGTAGAGATGAAATGATAGAGATGATACATGATGACAGTTGGAATGGCAGGTGGAATTCTCTATAGTTGAGAGGGAGTTTTAAAATTGGCAACTAGGGCCAAATTCAACCTTGGGACAACTCATTTGATGGAGATGATGATTGGATTAGATTCCTCTTTTTGAGAGGTCCAAGATTGATATAAAGATCATCTCATTTGGACAAGTAGAAGTGTGATTTTGAATTTATGCCCACACGTGCAAATTGTTCAGGTCGGCCTCATCATCATGTAGGCTCAAGAAGCCCAATGGATGTGTCTCATCACCCACAACGAATTGTATAAATACAAGAGACCTCACACCTCATTTGACACATTCATCACTCACACATTCTTCTGTCTCTTCATCTGATTGGTTCATACAGCTATTGGGCATCTTCTGTCTCTCACATGTGGCAAGGAGGACAAGTTTTATGGGTAGAATTGCGGGCTGAAATTTTAGAGTTCTGTGACAGGTTTGACCAATGTTGACCAAGGACTTTCCGACTGAGTTTGATTGCGATTTTGGCCTCAAAAGTTCGATTTTTCTAGGTTGCATCTCTGGGCACAAAAACCGAGAAATTCCTTTTTGTTTGACCTGCGTTGACTTCAGGGTTGGTTGCAATTTGAACATAGAACATTACAACAATTTTCTCTCTCCTTTGACCGAGTTTGACTGAGCTGTTTTGTGCTGAATTTGCCCTCCTGATCAGGGCGAGTTTGACTAAGGAAGACCGAGTTGCTTTGAGGATGATTTGCTGTTGTTTTGACCAACATTGTCTTTCTGGTTAGGGTTGAAGTTTGACTATAGAAATTTACAGGGTTGTTTTGACTTTGTATTGGGCAAGTCAATTTGACTTTTGTCCTTTCTCTCTCTACTAAACCTTTGATATAATAATAAGAAGAATTAATCAAAGGGTTTTCCCCACATTGGGGTTTTTCCCTGGCATCTGTCAAATTTGGTGTCCTCTTGTCTTGGCTTGTCTTCTGCATTTTGTTTCATGTTCTATCTGCTTTTACCGTTAATGTGATTATTGTGATTGCTATTGGAAATTGGAAATTGTTATTGGGCTACTAAGGAACATTGGAGTAAACTGTGCTAAGCATAGAACATACCATTGTTAACTAAAGTTAACAAAGGGGAAGCAAGGGAGACAAATGCAAATCGACAAACAAGAACGAAGGATAGATCTGTACAAGGGTTTGATCAGTAGGGATAACTCAAAGTTTCTTGTTGTAAGTAATTTACTCAATGGGTCATTATGCTAGGAAGGGAGCGCTTGTAAGTTTTGAAGTTATTTGAATGAAGAACTAATTTGGAGGGCATAAATCCTTGTGTGATGTGTGAGATTGGTGTATCTTTAATTTTGTTTCTTTTGCAATAATTTGTTAAGATCCCACTTGTCTTTTATTAAGTATATTTGGATAATAATTAAATATTGCTACAAGGAAACTAATAGGTAGTAATTGACTAGATTGTTGGGGTTAAGGAAAATTAACAAGGTCTTAGAGCTAAAAAATCAATCTCTGAAATTGTACACAACTGAGATCCACACGTGGTAAAGAGACAACCACAAAGCAAGATTGTGTCGGTAGCTAGATCTAGCTAGAGCTAAAAAAGACAAAACAAAAAAATTTAAAGGTGGGGTTGTGAGTGGTTAATAGTATTGCGAGTTTTCAACAAAAAGAGACTATAGTCATTAAGGGGACAATGATTGTTAGTGTTTAGCATGGGGAGACTTTGCTACTGAGTGGAGACAATGATGGGTTGCAATGCAAGGAGCCTTTACTATTGGGTCAAACCACACGAAGCCGAAAAAAACTATTGTAGAGTGTAGTGTTGAAAAGTGTAACTGTTGGCATTATGGCACAGGTGTTGTCCTTGATGGCAACCTTCTTTGGTAACAGATCTCAGTTCAGGCACTTAGAAAGTAGAAAAAGACATATACGCAAGTTCATCTAGACGAAGGCGCGTATACACACGGGTTATACTTTACAAAAGCGCGTATATGTTGGTGGTCATTCTTTTGGTCCATGGCAGTTAGATCTTGGAACTTGAACCTATGTTTTGGACCATGGCATCTTGTCAATTGTGTCGATCCCTAGTTTTGGGTTCATGGTATTGAAATGTTATGGTTTTGGACCATGGTATTGGGGAAGGCCTAGGACTATAAAAGAGGAAGGAGATCTTGTGACAAATCACCATCTGGATTATTATTGAAGATCTAAAAAAGTGCTAGAGCTGGTATATTGGATGGTGATGCAGATCTGGATCTGAAGGAAGAAGGAACTTTAGCGCAAAAGGAAGTATAAGGTCTATTCATGGGTCATATTCTTTAAGCCTAAATGAGAGTATCTCTGTATGATTTTGATCTGCTTGATATGGCGCTTGTCTGATCTATAAGTCTGATAATTTGGGTTAATTAGTGATTGAATATCTGGGAGAGTGTGTTGTTCTTTATAGATCTGTACGCAGGTTCAGTAAAGCGAAGGCACGTATACACGTCGCTTAGGGGAAGTAAAGGCGCGTATACGCAGGTTGTTCCATACGCAGATGCATATACACGCAAGTTGCAGACGGTTGAAATTGCGTATATGCTTTAAGTTGTGATCTAGCTGTTTCTGCTTATTGCTGCTGTGTTTTGGGTTCTGTTTCTGCTGTGTGGTTTCTGGTAAGTGTTTTGTGTCAGTGTCAGAGAGGTATCTCTTGTTCCAATCAGGTGTGAGAAGGGATTGGTTATCTTGAGATTGTTTTGATTCATGGATCTAGTTTGAAAATTGATGAAAAGTGGTTCCCTGAAGAAAGAGAAGGTTGTAGCCTTCTGTAGGCCAGCACTAGACTAGTTTCTGGCTAGTGCAAAGCTAAAGGTGTTGCTCCCTTTCGGGAGAACTGGAGAATGAGAGGAGTTGTAGCTCTCTGCAGGTCAGCCTGCGTACTGGTTAAAAAGACTACCAGTACATTGTAAAAGAAGTTTTCTAATTTAAAAGGAAGATAGAGACGAATTGCAGCAGGGGGTTTTCACCCACATTGGGTTTCCACCTTATATCTTGTGTTCTTGTGTCTGATTGTCTTTCTGCTCTGTTTTACTGTCTCTGGGTACTGTTATTGGATTCTGCATCACTGACTAACAATCATCATCAGGAAGATTAAGTTAAGTAAAAGCATGTTCTGTATACGCGGGTTTCCTTCTGCATAATTGCGTACATACGCAAGTTTATTAAATTGAAGTAGCATATATCAGTTGTTTTGAAAAAGAATAATTATCCTGATAATACTGATTCACCCCCCCTCTCAGTATTATTTTCAACAGTAACTAGGTTTTGTCTTCATAATGACATGTGTAATTGTGATTTTATGTAATTGATGTAAAAAAAAAATGAAATTATTTTTGTAATACTTGAATCATGAGCTATTAGGTTTGGTCATAAAGTCATAAAGTCTTCTAAAGTCAATGTCAAGGATTGAAGACCCATTTGGGCATGTAATTCATTGTAAAAGAAATTTTGTTAACCCTCCAAGACCTTGTCACAAGCTCTCCTTGAAGTCGGCCTAAGGATAAATCTAAAAACGCATGTCGACCTTGCCACCAAGAGAAGTCAACTTATTTGGATGCACAAACCACTATATATAGGTCAACTTGACCTTCATTTGAGGAAATGCTTTTCGGTCAAGAATAAAAGACAAGAAAGAAGTACAAAGTTCACAAGGAATGAAGCCTATAGCCAAGCGAAGGAAGGAGGACCATAACCAAGGTTATTTCATATATGTTTTGGGTTAATTCATGCCACACATGTGAAGTATAGGTGCTATATACTAAAGGAGCCGAGGTGTTGCAGTCATACTTTAAGGTCAAGCCAAGGAAAAAGTTAGGTTGGGGATCAAGCCGAATTACCAAAGAAGAAGCCTACACTTAGAGCGAAGGAAATCAAGTTACCAAAATTAATCAAGTACTGCAACTGGGGTTTCTGAAGTAAAGCCGAGAGATACAGGTGTAATCTAAGGGACCTAAATCTGAAGGATAGTTGAACTACTGGGAGAAGTAAGAAGTTTGACCATCATTGACTCAAGGAAGAAGTTGAATCAAGAAGGCTTGTGACTTGGTCTTGGAGAGGTTGTTATGTCAAGGGTCTTGGTCATGGTCTTGGTATTCACCAATTGAAGTCTCTATAAGAAGAAGAATTCATTTTGGGTTTTCCTCTCAAGTTGGAGAGGGTTTGGCCGTGGCTGATCTCCTACATTCTGTGTCTCTTATCTCTTTATTGTTTATGCTTGGTAACTATTTGATGAAGAATAAAACTATAATAATCTAAATAAAGAAAAGAACCTAATCTATAGAAGTCAAAAGCATTCACAAGTAGTTATCATTGATAAAAAAATCTCCTAATTCTAATGTCATAGATTTCTCAACATGTAGTTGCCATGGAACACGAGCTGCGGGCATAAAAGGAAAGAGTCGCCACCAAGATTTTGTGAGTCCACATAGGGTAGGTTGGCTGAGTGATCAACAAGAGCTGTAGGCATATAATAATCATGAGAACCGTACGGATTATGGACTTCATGAGGAACTAAGGAGTATTTGGTGTAGGTGACATAGTAATTCGCAAGGTATAACATAGTGTACAACGTGCAAACATTTATGTGCAAAAGTTATGGAGGTCATTTACAATGTAACTCACAGATTTGATAGAGGCCAACCTTTAGAGGGAGAGAGGGAGACTGTACTGATAACTAATTATGTGTATTTTGAAAGACTGAGTCATTGATCCATGAGATAGATCCTACCAACATTTTTTCCTCGTGGGTGCTAGGACTTAGCACAAGGCGAAATTATCGAATCTAAAAATAGAAACATCTAGTCTTACGTTTGAAGATCAGTTGGATGGAGCATCAAATTTCTTGCCTTTGAAGTCAAGGATTACCTTGATGTTGAAGGAGAATCATGTTTGGGAGATTATGGATAAGGATATCTAATTCCCAACAGATCTAGCACAGTTGGTGTTGGAAGAAGTAGTAGGGCAACTATTAATTCAATTTTCCTTTATCTTAATAATTACTTGTGAACTTTATTTATCTTCTTGTGTTTCTTTATTAGATCTTCTTCATCAAACTTTTATCAAGTGCAAAAAGAATAAAGACAATGGACATAGAAATTAGGCTCCAAGCCATGGAAAAACCCCTCCAATGGGAAAACCCAAAAAATCTCTTCTCTTCTTATAGAATCCGCTTCAAATGAGAAAAACCAAGACCCAAACCCTAGAACAAGTTTTCCTTCAAGCACCAAGTCAGCCCTCCAAGAAGCCCTCCCAATTAGTTCAGAGATCAACCTAGGCAAAAATAATCCTACTTCAACTAGCTTCCTTCCTCAACTTTGGCTGCCAGCTTCGACCTCGAGCTTCGACCCTATAGCTGCTGCAAAAACTCTAATTTTGGCACGTGTCACTTCTTCAAGAAGATTTCCTTCAGACAAGACAAGGTCTCCAAAGTCAAACCAAAGTATTTGTTCTTTTGGTAGCTTGGATTTGCAATTTGGCCTCCTGTAATTCAAACCTACAATTTTCAGCCTTCCTTGTGTTGAGAAATCTAGGGGCAGCTAGATTAGGTGATTTCTCTTACTTTGATAACTGCTTTTGATATCTTTTTACTTTATCTTGATCAACTTCTACTTCAACTTGATTATTATTGTGTTCTTATCATCAAACAACTACCAAACAATAAAGAACAACGAGACAAGAGGACACAAGATATAGGCTATCAACCAGGGCCAAAACCTCCCCTCTTGAGAGGAAAACCTGCAAGAACTCTTCTCTTCTTATAGAACTTCAATCGAAAAATTCCAAGACCTATGACCCTTGACCAAGACTCCTCCAAGACTAAGTCAACCTTCCTTCTTGATTTGCACAACTTACAACAACAAACTTTGACCTTATTCCAACAACTTCTTCAACAACTTTTACCCCCAACAACAGATTGTTGAACTTTGACCTAGTGGATTTATAACTTCGACCATGATGCAACTTTCACAACTTCGTCCTTGCAACTTCACAACTTTGACCTAGAAGCAAATTCATAGCTTCGACCTTGCAGCTTCACAACTTTGACCTAGAAGCAACTTCACAGCTTTGATGCAGCTTCAAAATTTCGTCTTACCCAGTAACTGTAGAAACCATAACAAGAGAGAGAGAGAGAGGCCCAAAACTTCAATCTTGTTCTTGTTCTTGTTCTTTATCCTTTCCAACTTCTATCTTGAGGAGATCGAACTTGCTTGAGAGTGTGTCCAATTGAGGTCAAGTTCCTTCTTATTTATAGGCTTCTGAGCGGAACGAATTGCTATCTTTAGAGTGACTCAATATTTTCACGATGATGAGGTCTTGGAGGGTCTTTTGAATTTCTTTTGACTCAAATAAATTTTCTTTATAATATGTAGCATGCCCAAAAGGGTCTTTCATATGTTGAGAAATCTAGGGCATGAAGATTAGTTGATTTCTCTTGTAATGATAATTGCTTGTGAATGAGTTTTACTTCTTTAGATTTGGATCTTCCCTTAGGTTAGATTATTATAATATTCTTCTTCATCAAAGAGCTACCAAAGCATAAAAAATAAAGAGTGACAGAATATAGGCGACAAGCTAGGGCCAAAACCTCTCTAACTTGAGAGGAAAGGCCAACCGAATTCTTCTTATAGAGACTTCAATTAACGAATGTGAAGACCATGACCATGACCCTTGACCTATTAACCTCTCCAAGGCCAAGTCACAAGACCTCTTGTTTAAATTTTTCTTCCTTGAGTCAAAGATAGTCAAACTTCTTCCTCCTCCCATTTCCCGAGGCTAACCTTCAGATTTCGATCCTTGGCTCAGATCTGCAATTTTCGACCCTTCGGTACATGAGAGATATTGGTCCTCACCTTCCTTCGCTTGAGATGGAGGCGATTCTTCTTGAACTCGGCTTGAGGATCCACTTGATTTCTTCCTAAGTTTGTCTTCTCAAGATGACTGTCATATCTCGACCCTTACTGTAGAAGACAACTTTGAAATCCCGCACGTGTGGAAGTGTTTAACCCAAAAATATATCAAAAATGGCTTAGTTGTCTTCCCTTCTCCTTTGCTTGGTGATGATGCTTCTCTCTTGAGTTTTTCGCACTTCTTTTGCTTTAGATTTCCCTTGACCGAAATTTTATCTTCAATTGGAGGCCGAGCTGCCCTTTTTATAGTGATCTTCCCATCAAATAAGTCAAATTCTCCAAGCAACAAGGCCAACATTCCTTTCTAGGGATGTCTTTAGGTTGACGTTGAAGGAGGTGCTTGAGCTTGGTCTTGGAAGGTCTTTTAATGGCTCATGCCCAATAATGGTCTTCCATACATGACATTGACTCAATTGACTTTTATTACATGATGACTAATCCTAAAGGCTTACAATGGGAGCCTTAACTATAAGATAAAATTCCTTGATCATGAAATCCATGATTCAAGCATTACAAAAATAATTTTATATTCTTGTCTTCATCAATTACATAAAATCATAATTACACATGTCATTATGAAGACCGAATCTAGTTACACTTTTCAACACTCCCTCTTAACTAGGGAGGTATTCATAATCCATACAAGGTACTTGGACATTCTCGATTTGAAGAATTCTCATAAGAAGAGGCAGATTGGTAACCCATTTGTATAGCATCATATTAATCAACATTGTCACATAGCAAGGCCTTGACTAACAACTTCATCCCTCCACAAGATTAGAGCTCAATGTTGGCAAGACCAATGATGTATAAAAACCCTCATCATTGTCTTTCTTGGAACATACCCCACCTAGGATCTCTCAAAGTATGTTCCACTAGGACTATTCTTATCTTGGATTCCCAATCCTCAAAGAATATTTGTCCTCTACAACTACTCTTATTTTGGATGCCCTAACTCATCCTCAAAGAGTATCGGATGTCGATGTTTACCCAATCCTTCATTCTGTCTTCCCAAGTGAAGACAAGAATGATGTGTCTATCTCTCCCTCTCAATTTAGGGAGGACATACCCATTACACTGAAGGAATGTACCCATTCCTATAAAAGGAATGTACCCAAGCTCCCTCTTGACCAAGGACTTGCTTCTAGCAGCTCTCTAGGTGGAGATCATGGGACAACTAACTGCTTGTAGAACTCGTTCCTTTGATGTCATGAAATTCTTCTTTTGTCATAGAGTCTACATCTTTTGGCACTTCTTTGTAGGGCATAGACCATCCATCACTTTCATCCATGATTCAATCATGTCATCATTCCTTTTATTGGAAAGTGATCCATTAGTCCATATCTGGTCCTCTTTCATGCTTTGTTTCCTTCTTCATGCCATGTTTCCTTACGGATCTTTCATCTAGCTACATGGTCATCAGTGGTGGAAGACATCCACAACTCTTTCCTTAGCAGCTTTGCATAATCCCATCCAGATATCATCAAAAATAAGAAATGAACATTAAATCAATAATTACCTTTGTGATGGTCTTTCATCATGACATCTCCTAATTTGCATCAGCATCCTACATACACATTGACACATCTCCAAATGATATATGCTATTAAGGGTCTCTTTCTTTTTCAGATTTCATCAGAGCCTTCATATCGTTCATGGAGATATCCTAGTAAAATCTTCCAGTTCTAGGATGTTGATTTCCTTCTTCATGGTTGCATATTCCATGATCTCTTTCCTTCTTTCTTCACACATTTTCTTCCCAGGAACTTTTAATCTGAGTTCCGCCAATCACTATCAACCACCTCATATTTCATATGAGGACATATTATGTTGATATCATCTAGTTAATGTGTGACCCATGAATTACTGCATCTTTTAAGGAGGATATCCCTTCTTTTGATCATGCTCTCGAGATAGAGCATTTATCCATGTTACCTACAACTATATGACATTACTCTAAAATATCGAATACAAGCATACATACCTCATTTTCCTTTAGGTCATCTAGACTTCCTTTAGCAACTTCCTTGATTGAAAGAAATTCAATCCCTTGATTTGCTTCATCTCTTTGTCCTCATACCATCATCCCATGAATTTCCACAAGATGGAATTCTTGATGAAACCCTTGCTTTCTTTTGATTGGTGAACCTTCCGATGGACATTCCAATAGAGGATCTTGAGTGTCCTCATCCAACAAATGTTCCCTTTTGTCTGATGTATGATGAGCTTTGTGCTAGATGACTTTTTTTTTGTTTTCCCCCATAAGTGCCACTTATGCTTCTAATGAGGTTACCAAGAGCTATATCCTTCCATAGGTGATTGCCATAGACTTCTATTTCAGCTACTTTTCTCTACGAGATCTTCCTTTTAATGCCTTTATGATGCCATGATGCAGGCTATCATTTTCCTTAGTGATTCATGATAACCATATCTTAAAACAGAAAACTTGAAAACATGAACTTGAAAAGAACTAGGTGAAGAAGACTATCTCAATCATAGTAGAGATATTTTACTTCCTCTTTCTTGAACTTCTTCTTTTCAACTTCCTCCACTTCTTCGGTGATATGGGCCTCTTCTCTACCTCTTTTTTTATTGTCCTTCTTGAGCTTAGGACAATCTCTTTTGTAATGCCCATATTCTTGACATCCATAACATTGAATCTTAGCCATGTTCTTCTTCTTTTTTTGAGGACCAAATTTCCCATACTTTCCTCTTCTCTTTGCAATATCAACATATGCTTGATTTTGCTCACTTCATCCCTCACATCAGTCTTTGCCGTCAACTTGGTCTCTTCAATCTTGCATAGTGACCATAGATCCTGGAATGGAGTAGCTTCTTTCTTCCCATAAATGCTTGAAGTAAAGTTACCCCACTCCTTTGGTAGTACATTTAGTATTACAATGGTCATCTCCTTGTCAGACATTATTTCACCCAGATTTTGAAGTTGTTCCCTTATTTCAGATATCCTCATAAAATATGAGACTATCTCTTCTTCTTTTGATATCCTTAGCTTGTAGAGTTCTTGCCTTAGAGAGATAACTTCTCCTACAGTGCTTACAGAAAATCACTCTACCAATTTGCCATATATTTCTTTTCAGGTGTCAAGTTTAGATACATATGGAATGAGGGGATCCTTTGTTGAAGAAAGTGTAACTAGGTTCGGTATTTACAAATGTAATTTTGATTTTTGTACTTGTCAAGAAAAAGAAATAAATTTTTTGTTTATAAGAATGAGTTTCTTGCTCATTCCATAGGTCTAGGAAAGTCAAGGAGTCAAAGACATTTGTAAAGATCTCTTGTTGAGCATATATGTAATGTGTATGAGTCAACCTAGTGTCCAAAACAACCCTCCAAGACAAGCACAATCCTCTTGAAGAAGTCTGCCTACAAAATGATGAAGAGAACAATCAAGTTGGCCTCAAAATATATATATAAATGTCATGTCGGCTCATATAAGAGACACAATGATTCACTTGGTCAAGTCGGCGTAATATGGAAACATAACCACTATATATACCCAGTTAGGGTCAGCGCAAAAGTGCAGGGCAAAAACTCGGATTTCTCTCTGAATTTTGGATGGGTACAGGAATTATAGAAGCATAGTTTCAGATGACATTTTTGGAGGCTTGTTCACAAGCCTCTGCAACTTCGATGGCACAACAAGGATAGGAAAACTTGGACAAGTCTCTGTTAACTCATATGGGTGTAGGAAGAATCTTGGACAAGATACAATAGTACAGGATAAAGGCAACAGTTCAGTGTTTCGTATGGAGGAGGATATTTGTGGTTTTTGGATGAGCGTCTTGGATGAAATCTCAGCCTTCTTGAAGTTTTGAAGACCTCTGTCTCAGCATATCTAACGCAGTCATAGTCTTGGCTCAAGTATGATGTGAAGGATCTCATCGAGGTGTTGTCATATCATAGTCATGATCTCGTTCTTAATGAAGACAAAGTCAAGATAGTGATGAAGAAGGTGTAGTCATGGTGCAACAATGATCTAGCTGAGAAGCATTCATGGTATGACAATGATGATGATGATCTTCACAGTTAGAAGAAGATTGATGTCTTGGTCTTGGTCTTGGAGTGGCATAGTAAATCAAGGGTCATGGTCTTGGTGTTCGTCAATTGGAATATCTATAAGAAGAATTATGTGCGAGTTTTCCTCTCCAAGAGGGAGAGGTTTTGGCCTTGGCAGAATGCCAACATCTTGTGTTCTTGTCTCTTTGTTTTGGTAGCTATTTGATGAAATAAGAAACACACACTCTATTAATGTCAAAGAGAAGATTTTGCTAATAAGAAAATTAAAAAATTCCTCACAAATAGTTATCAAGTCAAGAAGAATCTCATTAACTACATGTGCCCTAGAGTCTTCAACATGGTATCAGAGCTATGGTTGCAGTCTAAGGAAGGGCAGAAAATAAACATACAAGAATCAGTCTTCAAGGGCATCAAAGCATGTTGAAGGGTTTTGTCAAGATTGAAGGGGCAAGTCTAGAACAAGCAAGTCTACAATAGTATATGAAGTATCAACTTCAGTAATTACAGTCATGCACTCAACTTCAGTTCGACGGAGTATATCAATGTCATTCCTGGGGTACTCACTTCTTGATCATTGGACCTTCTCTATGCAATAAAAGACAGTGTCGACATAAATTATAGTCTTAATATATATATATATATATATTATATATATTATATTGTAGAAGTGATCCGATGAGTACCTCTCATACCACTGTCTCAATCTAGCTACTGCAACATGGCAGTTTTGGTAATAAGATAGTCTCTCTATATAGTGCTACCCACAGTTTAGTTATCTATGTTATTTAGTGACAAGTTTGAGCTCTTAATACAATGCCTCTCTACACAACTCGTATGTACAATGCGCATAGACATCATTGTCTCGGTAGAGTGCCATATCAATATACTTGTCACACTCTCAGATTTTGTCTATGAACATGATCTCAATAGCATGGTGCTTGGATCATAACATAAGTCTCTCTATATCACTATCGTAGTTTGGATAATGTTCGATGTAGGTGCTCACTAATGCACTTTGAGGAATACTAAGTGTGATAAAGTCCACATGTGGAATATCAATATCACTAGCAAGTGAACAATGTGTTCAAATGTAGAAGTCAAAAGTACCTTAAATATGAATTGGGAGTCAAGATGATCTCAAGGTCACGAAGCAGTTTCAGTAATGTCAATATCAAAAATGTCATGGTGCTAGAAGGTCTCCAAGTAATTCTTGATAAAAGGATACTAGTGATGGGTATCTCAAGCAAAGGAAGCATCAAGGTGAAGATCTCCTCTTCACATGCCAAGTAAGTTTCTTTCATGTTTAATCAATTTTCGGTTTAATGACTTTGTTTTGCAAGGAAATAGAAATAATGGAGGCTAGTCATTGCCCTCATGAAAAGGTCCTTGCATAGAATAAGGAGGATTGTCATAATCCTCATAGAAAAGAGAAGTCACATCACTTAGACCTACACAAAAGTGAAGGTATCAAAGAACGAAGGAATATTTTCATGAGATCTAAATTGGGAGATCTAGGAAAGATGATAAGAAGAAGGATACCTCATTCAACAATTTGTGGTCTCTATGCTAGATAGAGAAAGACAATTTGAGGGTAAAAATGTTGAAGGCAAAAAGAACTCAGACATTTGTGGAAATGAAAGGGAAAAGGAAATTTTGGTCCTCAAACAAGCAGAATAGTATAAGATTCAATGCTATGGAAAGAATATGGATAGAAGCTCTTATCGTCGGAAAGATGAAGGAAGGGGGACAAAGAAAGAGGGAGCAACAAATCTCAACTATGATTAAGATGACCTCCCTCACAAAAGGGGTCCTACCATAAGATCCTAAATCTTTAGATACGACCATGATATTAAGATGCATTGTGGCATCATGAAAGCATTAGAAGCAAGAGCTCATGGCATCACCATGGGAATCATGAAGAACAAAATCCATGGAAGCCAAACATGAATGACATAACTCTTGGGAACCTCATTGGTCATTCAAGGAAAGGAAGAAGTCATCTAGGACAAGTCTCATCACACATCAAGTCAAAAAGGAAACATTTGCTAGTTGGGGATATACAAGATCCTCAAAATCCTCTAATGGAATCCTCATCGTAGAGTTCACTAATCTAGAGTAGAAGCAAGTGTTTCAACAGGAACTCCAACTTATGAAATCCATGAGATGATGAAGTGATGACATGAAGCAGATCAATGGATTGAAGATCTCTTCAATCAAGGAAGCAGTTGGAAGAAGCCTAGATGACCTAAAGGTAAAATAAGGAATGTATGCTTGTGTTTAATATTATAATGTCATGTCACATGGTTGCAGGTAACATGGATTATTACTTCTATCTTGAGAAGCATGATCAGAGAAAAAGGATCAACTCCTCTGAAAGGATGCAAGAAGGCATAAGACACACTAGATGAAATCAACATAATATGCTCTCATATGAAGTATGAGGTGGTTGATCACAACTAAGAAACTCTGATTAAAAGCACCTGGTAATGGAATGTGTGGAGAAGGAAGAGATTGTGAGATATGCAACCATGATGAAGGCAATCAACATCCAAAAGATCAAGAAGACTTGACTAGGAAATCTCCGAGAAAGATATGAAGGCTTTGATGGAAACGATGTAGACCCTTGACAATGGATATCTTTGAGAGATGTGTCAACATGAATGCAAGATGTTGATACCTACAAAAAAATGTCATGATGAAGAGCCACCTAGTAAGGTATGATTTGATTTAATGATATATTTGATTTTTTGAATAATATATGGATAAGATCATGTAGGGCTACTTACAAGTACAACTAACATTCATGTGATGAATGGAAGAAGCATGATGAGAAAGAAGTAGTCATATGACGAAGGTTCCAGATATGAGGAAGGCCACTTTCCATGAAGAAAGGGATGACATGACGAACTAAGGAGGAAAGTGATTGATGATTGTTGCCCTACAAGAAAGAAGCTCAACTAACTTCATGACATCAAGGAGAGAAGTTAATCGAGCAACTGAAGGACCCACAAAGAATAAGTTGCTGATGTATAGAAGAGTCCCTAGCTAAGAGGGAGCTCTGACAGGTCCCTGATTAAGAGGGAGCTTGGATTAGATCACCCTTGATTAAAAAGGAGTGGGAGTTGTGTTTTTCTATATCTTGTGTCATGCACTAGACTAGAACTAACAACCATAAGTCTAGGTGAAGGCCATGAATGGAAATTTAGGCACATGATAGACACAACATTCTTGCCTTCACTTTGGAAGATAGAATGTAGGATTGGGTAATCATTTGACATCTGATTCTCTTTGAGGATGTGTAGGGTGTCCAAGATAAGATCAGGCAAGAGGAATTATATTATTTGAGGGCTGGGAACCCAAGATAAGAATAGTCCTAGAAGGTCATACCTAGGGAACACCTGGTTGGGTATGTACCTTGAGAGACAATGATGAAGGTGTCTATAGTCATTGGTCTTGCCAACATTGTGCTCTGATCTGATGAGAGATAACGCTGTCAGTGAAGGCCTTGTTGTGAAAACAATGTTGGTTACTATGATGCCATACAGATGGGTTACCAATCCAATTCTTCTTATGAGAAATTCTTCAGATTGAGAATGACCGAGTACCATTATAAATAGCTCCCTAATTAAGAGGGAGTGTTGACGAAAATGTAACTAGGTTCGGTATTTACAAGTGTAATTTTGATCTTTGTACTTGTCAAGAAAAATAAATATTATTTTTATAAATTATAAGAATGAGTTTCTTGCTCATTCCATAGGTCTAGGAAAGTCAAAGATTCAAAGACATGTGTAAAGAGCTCTTCTTGAGCATATATGTAATGTATATGAGTCAACATAGTGTCCAAAACAACCTTCCAAGACAAGCACAATCCTCTTGAAGAAGTCTGCCTGCAAAACGATAAAGAGAACAGCCAAGTCGACCTCAAAATATATCTATAAATGTCATGTCGGATCATATAAGAGACACAACGATTCACTTGGTTAAGTTATTTTAATATGGAAACATAACCACTATATATACCGAGTTAGGGTCAGCACAAAAGTGTCGAACATAAACTCAGATTTCTCTCTGAATTTCGGATGGGTACAGGAATTGCAGAAGCACAGTTTCAGATGACATTTTCGGAGGTCTGTTCACAAGCCTCTACAACTTTAGATGGCACAGCAAGGATAGAAAGACTCGGGCAAGTCTCTGTTATCTCAGATGGGTGCAAGAAGAATATCTGACAAGGTATAGTGGTACATGATAAAGGCAATAGTTCAATATTTCGTATGGAGGAGGATATTTGTGGTTTTCAGATGAGTATCTCAGATGAAATCTCGGCCTTCTTAAAGTCTTGAATACCTCTGTCTCAGCATATCTAACACAGTGATAGTCTTGGCTCAAGTATGATGTGAAGGATCTGTTAATTTTAGGTATGTTCTATGCTGAGAGCAATTTACTTCAATTTTCTATATTAGCTCAATACTATGAACTTGGTTTCGTTCGAAAGGGTCGACGTGTCACGGATCCGTCGAATCCGACAAGATTTGTGCCAATTCATGTTCAGAAATTAGGACACGTTGTGTTCGATTGGGACACTATTGAATTCGGATCGTGTCCCAATTTCCTGACACGAATCTGGAAAAAGTCACCCATGTGGCGTTAAAAGGCGAATTTGCTATTGTTTTTTTTCACTTTCACTTTTCTATTTTGCTTTGGGTTTACTTTTGGAGCAAGGAGCAAAGGTTGTAGGTGCACTTTCAAGGAGATTCAAGCAACAAGTGCATTTCCTCTCTATTTTTTGCTTTTTTATTATAGTAGTTTGCATATTCATTTCTTTTACAAATTTGTGCATTTTTGGTTTTTTTTTTTTTTTTTAATAGTATTCATGGATCAATCAAGGGCACAGGGAAGGGGCAAAGGAAGGGGAAGAATGTCCCCATTGGAGATGTCCCTCCTCTTCCAATTTCATCAGAGTCTGTTGCAAGTATTCCCTTTATTGCAAGTAATGTTGAGGGAAGACTTCCTCCTAAATGTAACATTGAGAAATATCGCTTGTGGAAATATGTCAGAAGAGAGCAAGGGCCAAGCAGCAAGGTGAAGGGAGGAGGCAATGTGAATTGGAGATGCAACTTTTGCCACGATACTTTCACGAGCACATATTTCCGTGTGAAAGGCCATTTGTTGGCTTTACCAGGTTGTGGAGTTGGAGCTTGTACAAAATTGGCTTTACAAAAGAGGAAAGAAATGGAAAGAGAGTCCACTGTTGGTATGGAAAATGTGGCTGCAAAATAAAAAAACGAAGAATGATGACCCCCTTCCATTTTTGAGGAAAGGCAACAAGAAATTCCCATTTGAGAGTTCTAGTGGGGGACAAGCAACAAAAAGAAAAGCAAAATGGACAAGATTTTTCAAAAAGAGAAATGGGAAGAGCTTGATCTCACCATTGCCTTTTTTTCTAGCAAAACTTCATATCCTCTAATGTTGCACGCTCACCTCAATTTTTTGAGATGTGTCGAGCTCTAACATAGGGGCTCCATCAGGGTAT
Organism: Pinus taeda; assembly: GCA_000404065.3. Taxonomy (NCBI): domain Eukaryota; kingdom Viridiplantae; phylum Streptophyta; class Pinopsida; order Pinales; family Pinaceae; genus Pinus; species Pinus taeda. The sequence continues at coordinate 53,593 of APFE030817326.1, read as the reverse complement.
GTGCCTCCTGGTTTAGAGAAGCTTAGAATCACATTGTTGACAAAGACAAAAAAGGAGGTGCAAAAAATGCTTGAGCCTATTGAAGCATCACGGCTAACATCTGGGGTCAACATTGTTTCTGATGGATGGACAGATCCAGCACGACACCCACTCATCAACTTCATGGTGTCTTCCTTGCATGGTTCAGTTTTCTTGAAAGTAGTGGATGCACGTGGAGAATACAAGGATGCACAATATATGGGTGAGTTTGTTTATTAAAATTATTGAACATGTAGGTGTTGATTCTTGTGTGAAAATCATTATAGATAATGCACCTGTTTGTAAGGATTCTGGCATGATTGTGGAAGCTAAATATCCACAAGTGTTTTGGACACTTTGCATTGTCCATTCATTGAACTTAGCACTTAAATCCATTGCTTTGATGTGCTTTGGATTGGTAACATATTGAGGATGCACGACATATCGATAACTTTGTACAAAATCACACAAATTCCCTCACTATCTATAAGGAGTACAACAATTTACCATTGTTGAAGATTGCAGATACATGGTTTGCCTCTTCATTCATCATGTTGAAGAGGTTGAGGGAGCTCAAGACCACTCTTGGGGCCATGGTTATTTAAGATTTTTGGTCTTTTTGGAGAAACACAGATCAAGTAGCCTCTAAAAGAGTGAAGGACACAATGCTAGATAGTGCTTGGTGGGAGAGGGTAGATCTACTTATTTAGATCATGGACCCTATCATTTCTTTTCTTCAATTTGCAGATACAGACCAACCCATCCTAGGAGAGGTTTATGAGGGATGGGATTCCATGATTGAGCCTATGAGGAGCATTATTTTACAAAGTGAGTGCCCTGAATATGAGACATCACCAGAGGCCTTCTTCACCACTATACATGATATTCTTGTTAGTAGATGGAACAAGAATTGCACACCTTTACATTGTTTGACTCACTCATTGAACCAAAAATACTACAACCATGAGTGGCTTAATGGTGGACCTTCCCTTAGATTCCCTCTGCACATGGATGGTGAAATCTCATAAGGGAGGAAAGATGCATTCAGGCGGGTTTTTCAAGATAGAGCATTGCTTGATGAGGTGGAGGATGCCTATGCAGATTTTTCCATTGGCACTGGTCGATTTGAAAGATATGATTTGATTAAAGACAGGGGCTAAGAAGACCTATTCTTGGTGGGCAAATCATGGGGCAACAAGAATTCCTCTACAACAGTTAGCCATGAGGCTCCTCTCTCAGGTGAATTCATCCTCTTGTGAGAGGAATTGGAGCACATATGGGAATTTGTATAATGTTAAGAAGAGCAGGCTTGAGCAGTTTAGGGTAGAGACAATGGTGTATGTGCACACCAACCTTTGTCATATTTACAGGCAAAGGGATGAGTGGTTGAAGGGAAAGACAAAGATGTGGGATGTCTTTCCTGATGATATGGATCTGGACAACAGTGTTGAGTTGGCATTGGCCAACATGGATCTCAATGATCTAATGCTAGAGCCTCTCAGATTTGATGATGGTGATACTGTAGAGGGGTCATTCTCCACACCAACAGATGTAGAGATGACCTTGGATGCAAGGGAGGAGGATGCAGCAGAGGAGAGCATTGGTGACCATGATGATCAGGACAATGATGTTGACTTTGATGATGGCTACGAGGATTGATGAGTCATGAGTCATGAGCCACCTACTGCCTTGAGGCTTTTATACTTGTAGTTATTTTGTATTTTGTATTTCTATTTTCCATTGACATTGCACTACCAATGTAATACATTTTGATTTTGATGACTTAATGAGAAAACTACAGTTGTCAGTATCTTTATCTTACTATCTTGTCTTTCTCCTATTGGATCATTGATGAATTGAAAATGTATTATGAATTTATCATTTATCATTTATGTGACATGTCACAAATTACAATTGTATTTGAATTTTTGTATGTACTATGCATAATGTTACTTTGTAAACAATAAAACTTACATCTAGATGAAGATCTATGTTTGAAATCAATGAATTTGTATCATGAATTAAATTTGTGTAAGAAATATATATTTTTTAATATATATATATATTATATATATATAACGTATCTAAACGTGTCCTGTTCTAGGGGGTCAATGTGTCCGTATCCGACACTCGAATCCTTGTATTCGTCGAATCCTGAATCCACGTGTCACGTGAGCTAGGCTCAATATCAATTCCAGATTATCAATCACATTTAGCATGATAGTAAAATTGTAGATAGAACATAAACATAAACACCAGAAAACAAGCCAAGACAAGAGGACACAAGATGTGGCGCTAGCCAGGGACAAACCCCAATGTGGGGAAACCCTTGATCAATTCTTCTTATATTCTTCAATAGTTCAGCAGAGAGAGAGATAGTACATATACATCAAAAGCCAACACATTGACTTGACGAGATAAGAGAAAAGATCTTCACCATAAAGATGACACAATAGCTCTGATGACAGGAATTGTAGATCTAAACTCAAGTGAAGGCACACTGATTAGATCTCATTCTTCAACTGATTCTCCAAGGTGATTCCATTACCATGCTACATCCATCATCACTATGTTGTACTCATCGTCACTATGCTGCACTCATCATCACTATGTCGCACTTCACTGTGCTGCAGTCATCATTGTGTTGCACTCATCATCACTATATTGCACTTCATGTTGCGCTTCATCACGCTACACCAACATACTGCAATACTGTTTCCTCTCATTGCACTGAGATTGATGGACAATGAGATAAGGATAGTGACTTTACAAACACACACACACACACACACACACACACACACACACATATATACCGAGACCTATTGTGATATTACTGATATACATATTAATATTGCAAGGAGGCAGATCGATACACTGTGAGTTAAGGCTTTATGCATAGAAATGTTGAGATCGATATCTCAGAAATTGTGACTATGTCAAGAATGAATCTAACCCAGAATTCATATTAATACAGTGCCTCTTTTCTGCTGCATCCATCTGGGACTATCTTGACCACGACTTTAATTTATAGGTATGTCGAGAATGATAAAAGCACAGAACTCCTTGCATCCTTTTGTCATGCGTTCCTTAGATCTGAGATCACCATGAGACTAACTTGGGTACCCCTCCGAGGTAGCAAAAACCCTGAATAGAAACCTCTCTGTGGTGCGGATCTGGGTCTTCCTTTTGCTGCATTTGAGGGTCTCTTGAGATAGCGAGAAGGGATCCTCCTCTAGTTGTATAGAACCCTCATTTGGCTTGTGGAAGAGACCTCTTCTTTCCAGCGAAGAGTGGAATAAGGCCAGCAATTAGGGCCTATGTTAAACCTTCTTCCATGACTGTGTTACGTTCACTTCCATGACAATGTTAGGTTCTTTATTAGGGCAACGTTAGGGCTCCTCCATACTAGAGTTGAAGCCTTTCCTTGCTGTGATATAAGAGCCTCCTTTTGGGTAGTGAAGATTGCTCTAATGTAACAATCATCCTCCATGAATATAGATGAGGGCAACATATAGATCTCTTTAGACAAACTTCTAGGGCCAGGGCAAACCTTCTAGGGCTGCGTATTCTCTTAGGGACTATTCCTTCCACTAAAACCCAAACAAGTGGGGAGAAAGAGATCACAAGAGGTGTGTGCCAAATGACTTGCAAGCCACCTCCTTTTATAGTAACACGTTGAGGATAGATGGGGGCAATTTGGTTGCCGACCGATCTTGATGAATTGCACCATAACACAAATAAATTCATATCTCCATGAATACATGTCGGAATCAGATGATCTTTAGATCAATCCTACACCTCTAGACGAGAGGAACCAAGAAAAATATCAGCTACCATGAATAAGTAGACCCACATGGAGTTTGTCCCTAGTTCCCAATCTTAACACTCCCTCTCAACTAGGGAGAACTCCATCTGCTAATCCATCTGCCAGATTGTATTATCTTTGCCATCAGTGCCCTGCACTGCTCTACTGAACTATGAAGAAGAAGAAGTGATCGAGAATGTATCATACCATCCTCTATTGACTCGAAGTCAGTCCCATATAAAGGAGAGTGTCTCATACCACTCTTACTAATCTGAAATCAGTTCCAAATAAAGAAAGTGTCTCATATCACTCTTACTGATCCAAAGTTAGTTCCAAAAGAGAGTGAGTTATATCACTCTTACTAACCTGAAGTCAGTTCGAATTGATCCTAGATCAATATCATCCTAGCATAGGGGGTGTGGTAGTTACACGATGCATCCATTGATACTACTATGGTCCCTGTCCTCATTTCCCTACTCATTTGCCAGATGAGAGGTACTTCCCATGAGTCCCAGACTGCATGGGTAGAATGTCTCGGTAGGAGAAGGATGAACCACTCATCCTGCCTACATGTCGCCATGGGGTATCCTAGGGGAAGGCTGAGCCACTCACCTTGTACACAACAAATCACTAGGGGAAGGCTGAGCCACTCACCTTGTACACAAAAAATCACTAGGGGAAGGCTGAACCACTCACCCTATGATTGTGTCTTGGCAGGAGAAGGATGAACCACTCATCCTACCTACATAGCAAACCACTAGGGGAAGGTTGAACCACTCACCCTATGGTTGCTCATCACTCCAAGAAGTACCCCCAAGCGCCCCGGAGCTCCCAGAGCTCAATATCCATATTATATTGGACCTTCAGGAGAGAGTCTCTCCACGACTCCTAGTCATTCTCGGAAAGTCAAGAATTTGACCTTTCCCATGGGCTTCATTTGAATATCGACGACCTGCACATCAGTCCCAGAGAGTTGGAGCCTTCTTGCTCCCCATTGTACCATATCCCAGATAAAGTGGCACTTGATGTCTATATGCTTGGAGCGATCATAGAACACGAGATTATTCAACAATCGAATCCCACACTGGTTGTCACAGAAGATCACGGTGGTATCCAACACATGTCCAAACAACTCATTGAAGAGTGTCCTCAACCAGGTAGCTTCACACGAGGTCATACTCGTAGTTATGTATTCAGCCTCAGCAGTGCTCAAAGCAACTGACTTCTGCTTCCTGCTAATCCATGATATCAAAGTAGAACCCAAATAGAACCAACACCTAGAATTGCTTTTGCAATCCTCCACAGTGCCTGCCTAATCAACATCAGAATAATCATGCAACTTGATATTTCTGGCAGTGTATCTCAATCCATGAGAGGTTGTGCCCCAAAGATATCTCAAAAGATTCTGGGCTCCAATCCAGTGAGGTTCAACCATATATGAGCTCAACATGCTAACTACAAAACATATATCTGGACAAGAGTTCACCAAGAACATCAATTCTAGTATGAGTTTATGAAATACAGAGGCATTTCCCAAATCAGGTCCGACATCACTACCACATAACTTCTTAAAATTAGGCTTCATCGAGGTAGTCACAGGCTTGCAGTTCACCATTCCAAATCCGAAATCCAAATCCCTCTTACTTTTGCAAATGAGAGGGTTTGCACTTGTTAGAAAGAGGTCGTCCTCATAAGGTGCCAATATGAGAGGTCTATCATCCATAACCTTCAAGCAATGGTTTGGATAGGCTTCACTCCTAGTGAATCTTAGCTTCATCAGGTAGTTGTTTATCCTTTCATACCAAGCCCGAGTTGCTCACTTCAAGCCATAGAGGGCTTTCTTCCACCTACATACATGAGATTATCGATCATGAATCTCAAACCACTCGGGTTGTTCCGTATCAGAGGTCTTGCTATTACATGGGGGGAATGGTCCCCTTGTAAGATTTCCTTCTGTAAATCTCGAACATGTACCTTCATGCTCTTCCTTGAATTCAGGCATCCCTGTCACGATTTGTCTCACATTGGGTAGGGCTCATGAGCAGACCTCCAGTGCTATTGAAGAGATGTGTCAACTGACATGGTCCCCAATGGACTTCCTGCGACTTGATACAAATTGCCAATCTTGAACTCAAAAGCATCTTTAAAAATTCCTTATCCACACATGTACCTTTCCATTGATGAATGCCACTTTTCTCTTCCATTGCCGAAATGGACCCCAGGTTCTTCTTGAGATTAGGTACACTACCTTGATCCAATTGAAGAGTAATATTCCCTATACCTTTATGGGATGGGTGGCACGTCTCCAAGAATAATCTCCAAGTTTGTTTCCTTCTCTCTTAGATTAGAGAGAGTTTCCCTGTGTCCGGCGAAGTTCCTTGAAGCACTACAATCAGTAGGCCAGATTCCCAAAGAGTCTGGAGGAGAAGTAGTGGAGAGGGCCAATATAAGATAATACTTCTTTAGCTTATCAAAATTCTTCATACTAGGAGTTCCTTGCTTTCTTGAAGAGTCGGCCATTTTCTTGATGACCTGCATTCCCTTTTGCCATTGTACCTATCATTCCTTCAATCATTGAAGATGCCCATGGAATGATTGTTATCATCATCAAGTGATGTGTCCATTCTATTCAAACACTCCTTCACATAATGGCCAAACTTATTGCAAGCAAAGGCATTTGCCTTTCCTTCCATCCTTAGATCCAGACTTCTTATTGAAGTGACCTATACGTAGGCCACCAGATGCTTCTGCTGCACCATTTTGATAATCTTCTTTGCTTTGACTTCACCCTTGTTGAATTTGAGGTGGGATGAGGAACCCATTGATCCTTTTGACTTTGTCCAAGGATCTTTGGTGATTGCTCTTTCACTCTTGCTTGGGTTTTTTCTTTGCCTCAGCGTTGATACCATGTTAATTTTAGGTGTGTTCTATGCTGAGAGCAATTTATTTCAATTTTCCATATTAGCTCAATATCAATTCCAGATTAACAATCACATTTAGCATGATAGTAAAATGTAGATAGAACATAAACATAAACATCAGAAAACAAGCCAAGGCAAGAGGACACAAGATGTGGCGCACCATCCAGGGAAAAACCCCAATGTGGGGAACCCTTGATTAATTCTTCTTATATTCTTCAATAGTTCAGCAGAGAGAGATAGTACATATACATCAGAAGTCAACACTTGGACTTGACAAGATAAGAGAAAAGATCTTCACCATGAAGATGACACAATAGTTTTGATGGTAAGTACTAAAATCTGAACTCAAGTGAAGGCACAGTTATCAGATTTCATTCTTCAACTGATTCTCCAAGGTGATTCCATCACCATGCTACATCCATCATCACTATGCTGCCCTCATCATCACTATGCTGCACTCATCACACTATGCTGCACTTCACTTATCATTGTGCTGCACTCATCATCACTATGCTGCACTCATCACACTATGCTGCACTCATCACACTATGCTGCACTTCACTGCGCTGCACTTATCATTGTGATGCACTCATCATCACTATGTTGCACTTCACTGTGCTGCACTCATCATCACTATGTTGCACTTCACTGTGCTGCACTCATCATCACTATGTTGCACTTCACTGTGTTGCACTCATCATCACTATGTTGCACTTCATGCTACAGATTGCAATATTGTTTCCTCTCATTGCACTGAGATTGATGGATGATGAGATAAGGACAATGACTTTACAAACCATGAAGGAGCACAGATACACACACACACACATATATATACCGAGACCTGTTGCGATATCACTGATATACATATTAATATTGCAAGGAGGCAAATCCATATACTGTGAGATAAGGCTTTATACATAAAAAAGTTGAGATTGATATCTCAGAAATTGTGACTATGTCAAGAATGAATCTAATCCAGAATTCATATTAATACAGTGCCTATTTTCTGCTCCATCCATTCGAGGACTATCTTGACTACGACTTTAATTTACAGGTATGCTGAGAATGATACAAGCACAAAACTCCTTGCGTCCTTCTGTCATGCATTCTTTAGATCCGAGATCACCATGAGACTAACCTAGGTACCCATTCAAGGTAGCATAAACCCTGAATAAAAACCTCTTTGTGGTGCGGATCTGGGTCTTCCTTTTGCTGCGTTTGAGGGTCTCTTGAGACAACGAGGAGGGATCCTCTTCTAGCTGTATAGAACTCTCATTTGGCTTGTGGAAGAGACCTCTTCTTTCCAGCGAAGAGTGGAATAAGGCCAACAGTTAGGGCCTACGTTAAACCTTCTTCCATGACTGTGTTAGGTTCACTTCCATGACAATGTTAGGTTCTTTATTAGGGCAGCGTTAGGGCTCCTCCATACCAGCGTTGAAGCCTTTCCTTGCTGTGATATAAGAGCCTCCTTTTGGGTAGTGAAGATTCCTCTAATGTAACAATCATCCTCCATGAATGTAGATGAGGGCTTTAGACAGTGTCTAGGGCTAGGGCAAACCTTCTAGGGCTGCGTATTCTCTTAGGGACTCTTCCTTCCACTAAAACCCAAACAAGTGGAGAGGAAGAGATCACAAGAGGTGTGTGCCAAATGACTTGCAAGCCACCTCCTTTTATAGTAACACGTTGACAATGTCTAGGGCTAGGGCAAACCTTCTAGGGTGATCTCTTTAGACAATGTCTAGGGCTAGGGAAAACCTTCTAGGGCTGCATATTCTCTTAGGGACTCTTCCTTCCACTAAAACGCAAACAAGTGGAGAGGAAGAGATCACAAGAGGTGTGTGCCAAATGACTTGCAAGCCACCTCCTTTTATAGTAACACGTTGAGGATAGATGGGGGAAATTTGGTTGCTGGCCGACCTTGACGAATTGTCCAATAACACAAATAAATTCATATCTCCATGAATACATGTCGGAATCAAATAATATTTAGATCAATCATACACCTCTCAACAAGCGGAATCCAAGAAAAATATCAGCTGCCATGAATAAGTAGACCCACATGGATTTTGTCCCCAGTTGCCAATTTTAACATGATCTCATCAAGGTGTTGTCATATCATAGTCACAATCTCGTTCCTAATGAAGACAGAGTCAAGACAGTGATGAAGAATGTGCAGTGATGGTGCAACAATGATCTAGCTGAAGAAGCAGTCATGGTTCAACAATGCTGATGATGATCTCAATAGTTAGAAGAGGATTAATGTCTTGGTCTTGGAGTGGCCTAGTAAGTCAAAGGTCATGGTCTTGGTGTTCATCAATTGGAATCTCTGTAAGAAGAATTATGTGCGGGTTTTCCTCTCCAAGAGGGAGAGGTTCCGACCCTGGTAGAATGCGAACATCTTGTGTTCTTGTCTCTTTGTTTTGGTAGCTATTTGATGAAATAAAAAACAAACTCTAATAATGTCAAAGAGAAGATTGTGCTAATAAGAAAATTAAAAAATGCCTCACAAATAGTTATCAAGTCAAGAAGAATATCATTAACTACATGTGCCCTAGATTCTTCAACATCCTTGATGGATTCTATGAGAATCCTTTGAGTCCTCACTTCCTCTTTCATAAACTTTGCAAGTGCTTGAGCATCTTCTTTTCATGGTTTGGTGATAGAGCCTTTGACATGACCAATCATGTCATTTTCAATGAGATTTAGATTTGTCCTTTTCTTCCATGCAATATTGTTTGAAGCCCCAACCAATTTGTTGCTTTCTTTTCAAAAAGATATTTTGACAGATTCAAACATAAATATACGTACTTGTGAAGATGCTTCTTCCACTTGTTGCCTCCTTGAATTTGATGATGATATAGTTAATAGAAAGATTCTCCTTGATGAAGATAGTTCTCTTCAAGAATGACCCTTGGCCCCACAAAGAGGGAGATCACGTTAGATTCTTTGATAGTGATGTCCTTGTTGATGATGGTCAATGATGACTTTTTGATGCTTCTTGGATGATCTTGTTCAATGGTAAGGACCTTGCTTCAATGAAAAAGGGAGATTGCCATAGAAATTTTGAATATGATGACAATGTCCTTGATCTTGCTTCTCTTGGATGAATAGTCTTCAAGATTTGTAGGTCTCTATAATTTGAGTAGGTCTTTGTGGTCTTTTGAGGATCCCAAGACATCTTCTTCAATCTAGGGTCTTGGATCTTCTTTGTAGATATTGAATTTTGCTTTGATATCCTTCGAGATTTGATCCTTGAGTGCTAGTGTGTCCCTTGATGAGATGCCCTTTACTTGATTTGTCACCTTAGCTCTGATGCCATGTTGAGAAATCTAGGGCATGTAGATTAGTTGATTTCTCTTGTAAGGATAACTGCTTGTGAATTATTTTTGCTTCTTTAGATTAGAATCTTCTCTTAGGTTATATTATTATAATATTGTTCTTCATCAAACAACTACCAAAGCATAAATAATAAAGAGACAAGAGACACAAAATATAGGCGATCAACCAAGGCCAAAACCTCTCCAAATTGAGAGGAAAACCCAAACGAATTCTTCTTCTTATAGAGACTTCAGTTGACGAATACCATGACCATGACCATGACCCTTTACCTATTAACCTCTCCTAGACCAAGTCACAAGACCTCTTGTTTAACTTCTTCTTCCTTGAGTCAAAGATAGTCAAATATCTTCCTCCTCCCAGTTCCCTTGGCTAAGATCTGCACTTTTTTAGCCCTTCTTTAGAAACCCTAGTTTTGGTCCTTGGCTCAGATCTACACTTTTTTGGCCCTTCTTTAGAAACCCTAGTTTGAGTACTTGAGAGATTTTGGTCCTCACTTTCCTTCACTTGAGATGGAGGCTATTCTTCCTGAAATCAGCTTGAGGATCCACTTGATTTCTTCCTAAGCTTGTCTTCTCAAGATAGCTGTCATATCTCAGCCCTTACTACAGGAGACAACTTTGAAATCTCGCATGTGTGGAAGTGTTTAACCTAAAACATATCATAAATGGCTCGGTTGTCTTCCCTTCTCCTTCGTTTGGTGATGGTGCTTCTCTCTTGAGTTTTTCGCACTTCTTCTGCTTCAGATTACCGTTAACGGAAATTCAAACTTCAATTGGAGGCTGAGCTGCCATGTTTATTGTGATTTTCCCATCAAATACACTGACTTCTCCTAGTGAGAAGGTCGACATGCCTTTCTAGAGATATCTTTAGGCCGACTTGAAGGATGTGCTTGAGCTTGGTCTTGGAGGGTCTTTTAATAACTCATATACATATGTAACATGCCCAATAAGGGTCTTCCATACGTGATGTTGACTCAATTGAATTTTATGACATGATGACTAATCCTAAAGGCTCACAATGGGAGCCTTAACTATAAAATAAAAATTCCTTGATCATGAAACACATGATTCAAGCATTATAAAAATAATTTTATTTTCTTTTCATCAATTACATAAAATCATAATTACACATGTCATTATGAAGACCGAATATAGTTACACTTTTCTAAAATTGACTCATTTGACTTGTAGACTCAATGACAAGCTCTAGAAGCAAACAATGCGTGCTTGACCTAAAAGTAAATCTCCCTTGAGCATGAAACCCATGCCTCAAGAATGACAATAATAAATTTATTTTTTTTGTTTTCATTAAATACATAAAATCATGATTACATATGTCATTATGAAGACCAAACCTAGTTACATATATCAACGCCCCCTCTTAACTAGGAAGTTATTCATAATCCATACAAGGTACTTGGACATTCTCAATTTGAAGAATTCTCATAAGAAGAGTTGGATTGGTAACCCATCAATATAGCATCATATCATCCAACATTGTCACATAGCAAGGCCTTGACTAACAACTCCATCTCTTCACAAGATCAAAGCACAATGCTGGCGATATCAATGACTTATAGACACCATCATCATTGTCTCTCAAGGTACATACCCCACCCGCGTGTTCCCAGAGTATGTCCTTCTAGGAATATTCTTATCTTGGATTCCCAATCGTCAAAGAATATCAGTCCTCTTCGACTACTCTCATCTTGGATGCCCTACCTCATCCTCAAAGTGTATTGGACGCTAGATGCTTACCCAATCCTCCATTCTTTCTTTCCAAAGTGAAGACAAGAATGGTGTCTATCTCTACCTCTCAACTAGGGGGGATATACCCATTCCTATAAAAGGAATTTACCCAAGCTCCCTCTTATTCAGACACTTGACCAAGCTCTCTCTTAACTAGGGACTTTCTTCCAACAACTTTCTGCTCTAGATGGAGATCATGGGATTATCAACTGCTTGTGGGACTCCTTTTGATGTCATGAATTTCATCTTTAACATCATGGAGCCTTCATCTTTTGGGACTTCTTCGTAGGGCATTGACCATCCATCACTTTCCTTCATGAGCCACATCGGTCATGTCATCCTTTTCTTTGCCGTTAAGTGATCCTCTAGTCCCCATCTGGATTTTTCCTCATACAACTACCTCTTTCAAGTCATGTTTCTTCTAGGATATTTCATCCAACCATGTGAGTGCTAGTTGTAAGTGACATCTATAACTCTCTTTTCAACATGCCTGTATCAACCCATCCAGATATTGTTCAAAAATAAAAAATGAACATCAAATCAAAGTTACCTCTTGTGATGGCCTTTCATCATGACATCTTGCTTGCCTCCAACTTCCTGCACATTCATAAACACATCTCCAAGACTTCATATGCCAAGGGTCTCCTTTCTTTACAAACCTTATCACTATCTTCTTCTCTATGGAGATGTCATGATCATTTCTTCTAGTCGTCGGATGTTCACTTTCTATGACTGTAGTTGCATCTTTCACGATCTCTTCTTTCTTTCTTCACATATTGCTTCCCAAGAATTTTTCATACATAGTTCTTTAATCTTTGCCAACTACCTCATATTCCATATGAGGACATATTATGTTGATTTCATCTTATCAATATGTGAACCATGCCTTCATGCATCTTTTCAAAAGAAGAGATCCTTGATCATGCTCATGAGGTAGAGCATTTATCTATGCTATCTGCAACTATATGATGACACGACTTATTCTATCAAATATATACATACCTCTTTTCTCCTTTTGGTCATCTAGACTTCCTTCAACAACTTACTTTCCTTGATTGAGAGTACTTCAATCATTTTGACCTGCTGCACACCTTTTTCACCATACCATCGCCCTTCTAAACAATGTATCCTAGACAAGGTGGAATGATCAGAGAGACACTCGCTTCTTCCAAGTAGAGTTGAACCTTCTAGTGAAGATTCGAACCGAGGATCATGATTATCCTCATTTGATAAATGCTCTTTTCCCATGATGATGATGTATGATGAATTCCTTCTATCATGCTAGATGATTTTCTTTCAATCATATGTACTATATATGGTTTCAATGAGGTTGGTAAGAGCTACTTCCTTTATATGATAACTGCTACATCTTTGTAGACTTCTACTTCAACTATTCTTTCAAGCTTCTCTAATGATGTCATGAGCTCTTGCTTTAACAATATGCTTCTAGTATGATGCCATCTTCTACTAAGATGCATCTTGTCATAATACTTCTCATCTTGACAACCATGGTGGAGATCTATTCACCTCCTACTTCTTCTATGCATTGGAGAAACCCTAATAGTGAAGATCTATCCCTTTGGATTTCTTCTCATAAGGTTCTTCCACTTCTTCGGTGATATGAGCTTCATTTCTTTCTTTTCTCTTGTTGTCCTTATTGAACTTCGAACAGTCTTTCTTGTAGTGCCCATATTCCTAACAACCATAACATTGGAATTTTGACATATTCTTCTTCTTTTTATGAGAACAAGATTTCCCAAACTTTCCTTTTCTCTTAGCCATGGCAACAAATTCTTGAACTTGTTCACCTAGTCCCACATCGCTCTTTGCTTTCAACCTGGTTTCTTCAATTTACACAATGACCAAAGTTCATTGAATGGGGTGGCTTCCTTCTTTCCAAAGATGCTAGATGTGAAGTTGCCCCATTCCTCTGGAAGTGCATTGAGTACTATGGTGGTCATTTCTTTATTGGACATTATTACTCCCAACTCTTGTAGTTGGTCTCTTATTTCTGACACCTTCATAAAATATGGGGCTATTCCATCTTCCTTTGAGATCTTCATTTTGTACAACTCTTTCCTCAAAGATATCACTTCTCTTGCAGTACTTACAAAGAATAATTCTATTAACTCGTCATATATTTTATTTGATGTCTCCAACTTTGATACATAAGGTATGAGGGGATCCTTGATGGATTCATGAGAATCCTTTGAGCCCTTACTTCCCCTTACTAATAATTTGCTATAACTTTAGCTTCTTCCTTTGGAGGCTTAGTAATTGATCCCTTAACATGTTCAACAACTTCATTTTCTATGACGATCAAATCTGTCCTCTTCTTCCATGTAAGAAAGTTTGTTGACCCAACCAATTTGTTGCTTTCCTTGCAAAATGAAGTCATTTCGATAGCAGATCCAATCATAAATATAAAGGTACTTACTAGTCAATTGAAGATGCTCCTTGATGACAATATCTTCAACTTGATGCCTTCTTGATTTTGATGATGATGTTGATAATAGAAGATGTCTTCCTTCAAAAGTGATCCTTCAAAGAGAGGGAGATCACCTTGATTCCTTGATGATGATGACAACACCTCTTCTTGCTTCCCTTGAATGTAGAGACTTCAATATGCTATAATGTGTAGTCCTTCTAGGTTGGGTCCTTGAGATCTTCTTTAATGATGATGTGTGAGCTTTCCAACAATGCTTCAAGTGAGAAACCCTTCTTTTGATAAGTTAGGGTTTTGAGGTATTCTTTGCTTGTACTCGGTCCTTGTGAATGACTTCTTGATGGTACGATGTCAATGTTTTGATCTTTCTTGATACTCCTTTTGATAGTCCTTCTAGTGCTTCAGCCTTTGAGTGTCCTTCTTTTCGCTGTCTTTGCTTGTCTTGTCACCTTAGCTCTGATATGTTGAGAAATCAAGGGGCAACTAGATTAGGTGATTTCTATTACTTTGATAATTGGTTGTGATATCTTTTTATTTATCTTGATTAACTTCTTTTTTAAACAACTACCAAACAATAAAGAACAATGAGACAAGAGGACACAAGATATAGGCTATCAGCCAAGGCCAACACCTCTCCTCTTGAGAGGAAAACCCCCAAGAACTCTTATCTTCTTATAGAACTTCAATTGATGAATTCCAAGACCTATGACCCTTGACTAAGACTTTTCCGAGACCAAGTCAACCTTCCTTGATTTTCACAACGTACAACAACAAACTTTTACCTTCCAACAACTTATTCAACAACTTTGACCCCCAACAACAAATTCTGCAATTTGGACCCAGTAGATTTACAACTTCGACCTTGATGCAACTTTCACAGTTTTTTCCTCTTCACAACTTCGACCTAGAAGCAGCTTCACAGCTTCGACCTTGCCACTTCACAAGTTCGACCTAGAAGTAGCTTCACAACTTTGATGCAACTTCAACTTTTTGTCTTGCCCAGTGACTGTAGAAACCCTAACAAAAGAAAGAGAGAGAGAGGCCCAAAACTTCGATCTTGTTCTTGTTCTTGTTCTTCGTCCTTTTCCAGCTTCTATCTTGAGGAGATTGAACTTGCTTGAGAGTGTGTCCAAATGAGATATAGTTCCTTCTTATTAATAGGCTTTTGAGGCGTACGAATTGCTATCTTTAGGTCGACTTGTCCCTTCATGTAGGCCGACTTAATATTTGCACCATGACTGAGGTCTTGGAGGGTCTTTTAAATGAAATAATTTTTCTTTACAATATGTAAATTGTAATGTGCCCAAAAGGGTCTTTCATACATGACAATGACTCATTTGACTTGTAGACTCAATGACAAGCCCTAGAAGCACTCAATGGGTGCTTGACCTAAAAATAAATCTCCCTTGAGCATGAAACACATGCCTCAAGGATAACAATAATAAATTTATTGTTCTCTTTTCATTAAATACATAAAATCATGATTACGCATGTCATTATGAAGACCAAACCTAGTAACATATCTCAACACCTTGAAGTTGTTGAAACTCTAATCTTCATATGTGTGAGAGAGAAAGACCCAAAAACAATTTTTTTCTTCTTTCTTCTTGAGTTCTTCTTGCCTTCTAAACCCTCACACTTGCTTCCTTGACATTGCTAGCTTCAGATCGAACTTCTTGATGAGAGAGATCTAATAAATGATGAAATGGGGTCGAAGTTGCCTGTATTTATAGCCTTTCCATGAGGTAAAATTCCCTTCTTTAGGCCAACATGTAGTTTCCAGGGCCGACTAGTACTTGAAGGTTTCTAAGACTCCCTAGACTCAAAATCAACATCTTTTACATGTTACAACTTGCTCGAAAGGGTTTTATATAAATGATAAAGACTCTTTCGACACAAGAAAATTATTCTTTTGACATGACAAGCCCTAGAAGCATGAAGTGTTGGCATTATGGCTAAAGTGTTGTCCTTGATGGCAACCCATTCAGGTGATAGATCACAGTACTTCAAGTTAGCAGTAGAGATTGATGATAAGCTATCAAATATTGAAGAAAATAAGGGGTACGGAGGTACACCTTACAGAAGGTGCGTACACGCAGGCCGATGTTACATAAAGTGCGTACATACCCGTAGTTATCCCGTTCAGGAGGTGCGTACCCCCAGTTCACTTACTTCAAGGCAGAGAAAAGCACACGTGGGGTTTCTTATGTTTAACTCTTGGTATTTAGCCG